>JAINUG010000263.1:0-272284 GCA_029706075.1 Aldrovandia affinis
TGGATCTCTGGAAGAAAGTGGCGGGATGAAAATTGTGGTCCGTTTGTGGGGAAGTTGCGTGGAGGAGGTGGGGCGGAGCTTTCTAGAGTTCTTCTGACACCACCTGTTAACTCTGAGTATTTTCACCAACACTGGGGGCGTTTTACTCCAGATGTTGTTGGAATAACTCAAAAAGAGTCAACATACTTTGACACTGCAGATTTGACACTAGGGAATTTACTGTGTATGATTTAAACAATTACAAAATGTAACCCCTTTCTAAAGGAATAATTTGCCATCATATGTTGGTCAAATACTTATTAAATTACTATGAAATACTTTATATAAAGATAATTAAATATTTCGAAATATAAGGTATTTGGATATCTGAATGTATTTGAAAGTAATTTAAATTGAATACATACCAATTGTCTGTCAATATGATGACCAAAAATGTCATAATCGTTGTTGAGACTAAATTAGCAGTGCATGTCTCTAAATACCCATCGTACCACTGAATTACAGATCAACGTATTTTACGTCTGTGAGAAGTACGTCACGAATATGTGCGTGTCTGTGGTTCAACGCCAGTCTGTGGCTATAGTATGCGCTACAGTCATCGTGCCTGCTACTCAAAGCTCAAAATGGACTGATGAAGTTTGCGGCCATGAGCATGTGAATATAGAAAACGTATTTTGCGCTGTTTTAACATACAAATCGGACATAAGACAGCTCTTTGAAAACTCGCTTTTAATGCCTTGGAGCAGTGAAAGAAAAAAATCGTTCGAAAGCTGGCGGATGGGTTCCGGCTTTTTTTCTCAGGAAATTGTCTCCAATATGATGCAGTTTACTTTGTATGTTGTAAATTAAGGTTCAAGTGCTTTGCAATGTCGTTGCCGCAGATCTCTGTCTTCTGAGTTTGTGTACTTGAAAACTATTTTACCATAGAAATGCAAGTAATTTTGACCGCTCCCGTAATCAACGGTTTGAACTGCACAAAAATGAAGGGTTATATGGGACTATGATAAATTCATACACTCGTGTACCGTTTGCAGTGGTACTGCTTTGGTAAACAGTGTGAAACATGCACAGATTATGTTAACAGCGGTGTAGTTTTTATTCTCGCTTTTCTAGCTAGCAGGAACTATACCCTAAAAAATATCAGCTACTTGACAGTGATGATGGCTTAAACATCACTTTTCTTTATGTAAAATTGCTTCGGCCGTCTTGGAAAACATGCGTAAATAGCTGCTAATTTGATTTTGAGGGGTTTGATTTATTTATAGCCTATAAAACAACCATGCGAATTCCGAAGTCTTCACGTCGGGATCCAATAACTTAGGCTACCTAGACTGTAGTTCAATATTCAGTCAAGTTTGGCTAATTTTGTAACTTGTAATAATCAATGTCTTTGTCTAGATCGTTTATAAATAACTGCACCGTCGGACGAATGGACACACTTTAATTTACATTACCGTAAAATAAAACGATGTAGGCTAATTCAATATTATCGTCATTTTCCCTCGTGTGTGCTGTTACAGAGAGATTTCATAAAAGTATTTACTCCGACACCTTGTTTCATGTAAGACAAAAAACTATTTTTTTACGTTACTCCCTAAATCTGTTTGCACGTTGTTCTGTTTGAACGTCTTGCTTTGATTCTCAGCCAGCAAGAAACTGTGCCTCAACGTCACACCAGCAAACTTTCTTTTCTTTCCATTTTTGAGTTTTCTGAGCAAGGACATATTGTTCCTCATTGTCAAACGACATCTGACGCGTTTTATGTAGCTTTTTTATATAATATTTCCCATCCAATTGATGTACTATAAACCTACGCCAGCAATACAACGAATGTGTAATTTAAAGATATTGAAATGCTTGATATCCGGTTTATATTCTAGTACATTTCCATCATCCGCTGTATTGCTCTGGACTGTGCGTAAATACGGAGTCCTCGACGAATACGCTCACTGAATGTGGACACGATTGACGTCTATGGCATCCTCTTTGCTGTTATGTTGATGTTAAAATCAAATAAACCAAAACGGATATGCAGGATGAATGTCTGGACCATGCAGGATCTATTGGTTTATTCAAATACACGGCTGACCAAAGCTGACACTTGGTGAAAGACGCTTGGATTTCTACCATCACTTGCACAGTTTTAGGATACAGAGATCCGAGATATATTCGACACAGGTTGTTAAGCTTGGTTGCGCAATCTTCGTCTTGCGTACGGAGAATAAGCAAAGCTTGACTCGGTTCTCACTTTAGCCTTCTATCGGCATATTTATTTGATGAGGAAAATAAAACAGGTTGCGCTTTCTTCAGCCGTCTTGTACAATAGTAAGCTTTTCGTATGGAACACATTGAGAGCGCGGTGACGTCATATCTGCACGCACCGTAATACATTGAGCAAGAGCGCTATAAAATAACAGCACTTAACACAGGTAATAATAAGATCGTCTTTCTATGTTATGTTATGTATTTAATTTGTTTGAGCAAGGGGTCACCAATTATGGCCATTATTTCACGTGGCCAATAACCAACAACAAGTTGTATTCGAGAGTTAATTTACATCAGTGTTGCCAGATGCTGACATATTGTCCGAATATTCCCCATCTTTTGTTGACTCCCAATACAATTCGTTTAGACACAGCTGTAGTGGTGTTGTACTTGTGCTATATCCCAGGTATTTTCAAACCACATTCTGGTAAGTTGGTATGTGAGAGGAATGGGGCAATATCTCTCTTTTGTGAATAGACATGACTGCTGGGCAATGCCATCAGTTGAGCATGTTTGCTGTATACAGATGGCTTTTTGCATGGTTTTCTCATTAAGGAAAACATTTTGTTTTGCAATAATACCATTTCAAATGGCATTTAAGGGAAGGATCTTTATTGGTTTTAAAATATGTGATACAAGGAGTGCCATATGATTTGGTCATGGACTGGGAGGGGGGCTGAGGGAGTATAGACAATAGTATTAGAGTATCCGGGAACACTAATCAGTTGATTGATTAATTGCTTGATTAATTGCTTGATTAGTTACTTGTGCTGCTTGGTTTAATTGTGGTAATTGTACCACCATTTAGTTTGCCACAATCTCTATTTATCCATTATGGAATTTGATGTAGGTAAATTTGCTGAAGCGCCATCTGTAAAACAATTCAATCGCTGCACTAAGAAGGAGCTACTGTTAATTGCTGATCACTATTCAGTTGAGGTTGCCCTCTCGACACTGCCTAAACACTATGCTTGGTTGTAACCTGTGCGTTTGATATTTATTTACCCCTTTTCTTTTCATCTTGTTTGGACATAAGATATTTGAGATAAATAGGTATTGATACTTCTGAAGTTTATTTTGTTTTTTCCTGGCAGGGTGGTGAGTTTGTGTTTTGTTTTCTCCCTGATTCTTTTGTGTTTTGTACAACTGCAAAAACCTACTTGATTTGTTCCCCTCTTGTACATCTCCCCTCTGCCCTGCCAGCTGTTTGTCTGATTTAATTAATTGTATTAAGAAGTATTGTAAAACGAATCCCTCTATTAAAGGGCATTCTAATATAAACAACTTGGTCATGTTCTAGTTGTGGTTTGTTTATGGGTACGGCTATCCGGCAGCAGGATAATTCGTTTGTTAAATTACTTTGAAACATTAAGCCGTAACATAATTATAAATTATGCAGTATTTCAAAACAGTGGTTCTCCACCTCTTTCGTGGTGACCCACTGTATATGCTGGTTTTTGGTCCAGCCATAATTACAACCTCTGAATTGTGACTAGCAATTATTCTTAATTAGACACTTAATTTCTATTAAAGCATGATTTACTCTCTTAAAGCCATATTATGTCAGAAAAAGCTATGCATGCCATGAACAAGAAATGTCCCATATTCACATCCCAGGATTTTAGATCAGTCAGATCAACTGATGCTATAATGTTCTGTAACGTGCTCTGTGTCCTGTGCTATGATTGCTTTAGGCTACCTTTCTAATTGATTCAGTTATAGACTGGCAGGTGAAATCAGTGGGGACCTAATTGTTGAAAGTGTGGACACCTGGTAACTGAAACAACCATTTGTGGAAAATGATGAGTTCAATGAATGCAAATAACAATGAGGCAAACTTGCATTGTTTTAAAACAAGTTTAAGGAAAAAATGATAGTAGAATTTATATGTTTTCAACAGCCTTAATTGATCAAGAGATTGGCTGGAACAAAAAACAGCATACACAGTGGGTCCCTGAGACCGAGGTTGAGAACCACTGTTTTACATAACACATTTCTCCAAGGAACACACTGATGAGTTTTATCATTTTAAAATTGAAGAATAAAAGGAATTAAGTGCTTTGCAAGCAATGTATCAAATGTAGGTATAATTAAGGTGAAACAAACTGTAGGTCCAGAAGACCGCACATTGCAAGAATATTAGTTATGGTGTTTCCAACATGAGGGGAAGTCCTTTTTCTGGAACACTATGTGTAAAATTGGTGACAGTGGTATTTTTTTCATTATAAATAGTGTAGAAAGCATTTTCTTTCTTAATTTATACAGATTATCTGAACTTGTGGATAAATGTCCTCTTTGTTCTTCGTACCTGAGTTCAATATTGACTTTGGAAATATCCATTAATCTGATGAGTGCGGATCAGGCAGTTTAATGCTGCCTAAACTAGCTTTTATTATGTGGATTGGGGGCCATACAAGAAAAATAAGTATGGGTTGGGGACGAGTTTTGTTATTTTATCATTATAAATTGTACAAATTGTAGAGGCATTTGTAAATTTAATCAATATGAAAATAATTCATATTCACTAACATTGTAATTGTTTCATCAAGGGAGTTTTTCCTTGCTATTTTCCTTGTTAGGCTTGCTCTTGTGGGGGTTTAAGCCTATAAAGCATATATTGTGACAAATGTTTTGTGAAATATGCTGTACAAATAGATTTGATTTGATTTGAATTGTGTTGCATTTTGGAAGGTGTGTCTGTATGTGTTATGTGTGTCTGCATAGCAGGGTGTACCCCAGTTTAGGCTAGATTACAGGTGCTGAATGGCTGAAATGACACCATAACATCAAAGATTGTCCTTCTCCCATTCTTCTTCCAACGCCAAACCCACCACTGGTGTTCATGGCCAAGAAGCTACATTTTGGTTGCATTTGACCATAATATTCATTTCCAATCAGAATTAAAATGCCAAACTCCAATTGGACCAGGGTGTTGTGCTCAGATGAGAGCAAAATGGGTAGTTGTTCTCCATGCCCAAATTCAATATTATGTGCTGTACAGTTAACGGAGGGATTTAAGTTAAAAGTGTAGCCTATTCTTTGAAATGATTCCATTGATTTTTGCTTAATTAAACCCTTTATTGTCATTGACATTCTCTAAAGTGATGTAAAGAAAGAGATCGCTGCAACGTGAGACAATATAAGAGGAAGCTTTGTGATTACTCACCAACAGAGTATTTGATTAACAGGCACCCTTATTAATTAAGCTAAATAGGTTGAGGCCAATAGTCGGTAGGATTTCAGCCTCCTCTATTCCCAGCTCACCAGCCATCACTGATGTAATATATACAGTATATATATATATACACTCAGTGGCCCATTTTTTATTAGGTACACCTTTCTAGTACTGGGTTCTAGTACTTTGCCCCCAGAACAGCCTGAATTCTTTGTGGCATGAATTCAACAAGGTGCTGGAAACATTCCTCAGAGATTCTGGTCCATGCTGCAGATTTGTCGGCTGCACATTCATGTTGCGAATCTTCCATTCCACCACATCCCAAACGTGCTCTATTGGACTGAAATGTGGTGACTGTGGAGGCCATTGGAGTACACTGAACTCATTTTCATGTTCGTGGAACCAGCTTGAGATGACGTGTGCTTTGTGACATGGTGCATTATTCTGCTGGAAGTAGCCATTAGAAAATGGGTAGACTGTGTAAGAGAAAAATGTAATTAGGCCTTGGGACAGGCCGCTTTCAGCTTTACTAAATAAGTTGTTTCTGCTTCCACGAGCAGGTCAAACATTTTGTCCTCATATCGCGTACCATCCTGTCAGGAAGAGATAAGGGTGTATTGCTAAAAGTGGTAGAGAAACAAATCATGTGAAAGTATGAGAAACATTAAGATGTTTGGGTTGGGCAGCAGGAAGCGTCAAGGTCCGTTCCTTGGGAATGAGTTTCATTATTGCACTGTATAAATCATAATAACATGGATGGAAAGTTATTACTGGGTCATGGGTGAGAGTTGCCCCATCCTAATGTATGCAAGAAATGTGCATGTTGGGAGGGTAAAACGTGTGTTTGGACCCATCAATAAAGGAGGGGTTTCAACCATGACCAATGGGTGAAACTCCAAGGGGCGATGGTCACCTCGAATGTAAAAGATATATACTGTTGTATTTCCTTTATCTCGTCGGAGATACTCTGACATTCTTCACGCAAGAGTGTTAGACTGCTCCCCCGTTTCGAAACAGTAATAAAACATTATTTGAACATTGGGAACACAGTCTCGCTTCCTTTGAATAGTAGAATTTCCAAGACAACTGTGGCCTTTAAATGATGCTCAATTGGTATTAAGGGGCCTAATATGTACCAAGAATACATTCCCCACACCATTACACCACTACCCCCAGCCTGAACCGTTGACACAAGGCAGGATGAATGCATGGATTCATGCTGTTTACGCTGAATTCTGACCCTACCATCTGCATGTTGCAGCAGAAATCGAGATTTGTCAGACCAGGCAAAGTTTTTTCCAATCTTCAACTGTCCAGTTTTGGTGAACCTGTGTCCACTGTAGCCTCACTCTCCTGTTCTTAGCTGACATGAGTGGATCCCGGTGTGATCTTCTGCTGCTGTAGCCCATCCACTTTAAAGTTCGACGTGTTGTGCGTTCAGAGATGCTCTTCTGCATACCACTGTTATTTGAGTTACTGTTGCCTTCCTGTCAGCTTGAACCAGTCTAGTCATTCTCCTCTCACCTCTCTCATTAACAAGGCATTTCTGCCCACAGAACTGCCGCTCACTGGATGTTTTTTGTTTTTCACATTCTCTGTAAACTCTATAGACTATTGTGTGTGAAAATCCCATGAGATCAGCAGTTTCTGAGATACTCACACCAGCCTGTCTGGCACCAACAATCATTCCACGGTCAAAGTCATTTAGATCACATTTCTTCCTTGTTTTTGGTCTGAACAACAACTGAACCTGTTGACCATATCTGCATGCTTTTATGCATTGAGTTGCTGCCACATGATTGGCTGATTAGATAATTTCATTAACGAGCAGGTGTACAGGTGTACCTAATAAAGTGGCCACTGAGTGTATGTATACACACACAGATCTATATACAGGTAACTGCCAAAATAAAGCAAACACCAACATAAAGTGTCTTAATATTAATAGGCCGTTGGGCCACCGCAACCCACCAGAACAGCTTCAATACGCTTTGTCATAGATTCCACAAGTATCTGGAACTCTATTGGAGGGATGCAACACCATTTGTCCATGAGAAATTCCATCATTTTGCGTTTTGTTGATGGTGATGGAAAATGCTGTCTTGGGCGTCAGTTCAGAATCTTCCAGAAGTGTTCAATTGGGTCAAAGTCTGGTGACTGAGATAGATGGCCATAACATATGATTTCCATTGTATTCATGCTCATCAAACCAATCAGTGACCACTCGGGTCCTGTGCTGTGGATGGGGGCATTGTCATCCTGGAAGAGGCCACTCCCAACAGGACAGAAATGCTTCACCATAGGATGAAGGTGATCACTTAGAATGGTATTGTATTTATTAGCATTTACCTTGCACTCTAAGGGGTTGAGTGGACCTAAACCATGGCAGTAAAATGCACCCTACACCACAAAAGAGCCACCAGTATCCCTAATTTACTCAAGTGTTTCCTTTATTTTGGCAGCTAATTGTTTATTATATAATTATTGTCTTTAAATTCAATTTTGTCTCGCTTCAGATGGCAGCTCATGCCACAGAGTTCAACTGCGGATTGTAAGTCACAAACCAGGGGCCTCTGGATTGTATGTTTTCTCTCAGCTCTTAATTATTTAACTGGCATATTTAGATTAAGTTTGGTTAGACAACACAGGGGCCAATGAATAATGAATAATTTGAGTTAGTCGATCAATCATGACGTTTTTGGTGATAGTGTTCACCCTCATCATATAAATTTAGTCAAATATTAATACTTTTGTGGCAATTGTAATGTCTTGTCCTTCTGGAATAATGTTCTCATGATGATTTGGGACATGTAGATGTAGAGGTTACAATATGATTTGTTTGTCCATTTTGTCATTGGCGGTTTTTCAATAACAATATATTTAATGTTAAAACTATGGGTCATGCATTTTTTTAAATTTCCAAAGCATATCAGATTCCAAACTAGGCTACTTCAGCTAATATTTGTGTATTCCAAACCTAGTACTAGTTCTGTTCTGTTGGAATGTTAATGACAGTTATATGCAGGAATCAGGAATACAAAGAGCATAACTGGCACACAATCTATAGACCTTATAACGTCATCCTGCTGTATATCCCAAGTTGTGTGCCCATCCTGGTGTGAAATGCAATTCTGCACAAAAAGGGACATATTGACCAAATTTGAAAATCATAGTATCATATCAAATTGGTGTCAAATAAAAGCGAAATATTTACATTTCCAGAAACACCTTTTCAACCAATTTCAGACCTAAAAATTAAGATCAATTATTGAATTATTATAGAAAAATATATACATATAGAAAAAATGTTTTAGAGAACTAAGTACCTCGATGAAAGCCTGTATTTTTATCTTGATGTCCATATTTTGGCAACATTATGTACATTATGAAATTTGTATATTGCTATGCTAATCCACTTAACTAAATGTAATTAAACAGCCAAGAAATACATTTTCAAATTCAAAGTATTATATAATAGCTTAATTAAGCCCCAGACTTTCTATAGATGTCTTTAAATCATAATTTGCGTCATTCCATTACCAAAATCAAAATTTGCCTGTTTCTTCACGGAAAAGTGTTTTGTAAAAAACAATTGGTGACGGTGATGATGAGGATGATGACATAGACGCTGTACTCTTTCCCCAGGCTGTTGATGGATGACCCTGGAGAGCATCTGAAGGACTCTATGCAGCTTGGGAAACATATGAACCGATATGAGTGAGCGTGCCATGGCTTTTGGATCAAATGGTTAACCCCTGGAGGGGAGCACAGATGCAACTTAAAAAATTAGAGGAAGTAACATAACATTGCATGATAATTATAATATTGCTGTCAGCTCTGTGAAGTTGACATTGGTAATGAGATCAGTTTGTTTTGGATATTCGACAGTGCTGCTTTTGCTCACAAACTCAGAGCCAGACCCTTCCAGCCGAACTCACCTGGCCCCCCTCCCCACCAATCCAGATTTGTGTCCTGTGAGGCGGAACCAACTTTTATTGGTCCTTCAGAATGTGAAATGTAAAACACACAGATTTTCTGCACCAACCTTGTGTGATGTCCTTCCAAGCTACACAAGTTGAACATTCTCCCCTCTCCATGAGCTAACACAGCATTCTCAGATCAAATATGGGAATAGAGATGTCAAAGGAAAGCATACTAGAATAAACTATTATTTCTGGCCCCCATTTCTAACCACTGACTGTGAATTTATTTTATGTTATTTTATTTTAGTAGTTTTACAAACTTTGCACTGAATATTTTTGATATTTTTTTTATAGGAATGATTAAGCAAATACCCAACACACCGGTATGTGTGGGAGGTGATGGGAGCTCTGTCTCAGTTTCAACACAAATGTGGCACTGTTCTTCTGACCCCTTCAGCACCTATATCAACAAGCCCCCCAGTGTGTGCTAGTTCCTGAATGACTGACCGACAGGATGAAACCACAGGCGAAGAGATCTGCCCTCTGTCTGCTGTTCTTGGGGGAATGCAGCGTCCTTCAAAGTTCTGTCAGACCTTTTCGCTACACCCCTCCTTTTTGTCTCTCACTCTCTCATTCCCCTCCCATTACCCCTTCCCTCCCGCCACAACTGGCCTGAGGTCAGCCAAGCCGAGAAATACATCAGGGACCCTGAAAATCCCACTGTATAGGATCTTTACTGGAAACACATGGACACATAAGTGGACTCACATCTTGTCATCAAGTGTCCTCTTCCTTCAAATTCAGTAGTTACCCAGCAGTTATGGCCTAGCTAATTTGAAAATGTTTAAAATCTTGCTCTACAAGTGCAATGCTTTGCATCTTCCTAAGTTCCCTCAAAAGTATTGCATTCACCAGTTCATTCATGAAATGAATGAATGGGATGTGGCCTGCTGCAGGGGGCGTGCTGCTCCATGTGTATGTCAGTTGGGCTCCTGTACCTTTCATGACTCCTCTCTCCTCCTCAGGATGATGTCAGAATCAAGTTTGAGTTCTGTGGGCAGAGACGGTAGGGACTGTCCTCCGATATTCATCTGTGTATGTGCATGTGTGAATGTGGCTGTGTATCAGATTGTGAGTTTGTATGAGTATTACGGTGTGTTCTGTGTGTGTGAGTGTTAGTGTATTTTAATTTGTGTGGGTGTATTTGGTGTGTTTATTAGGATGTTGACGTGCATCAGGTTTATTATAATGAGTGTGCAATCATATTTTAATCTGGGTGTGTGTTTGTGTATTAGAGTGTATAATTGATATATTAGAGTGTGTCCGTGTATGCAGCTCTGGCTCATTTGTGCTGGTAGGTGAAATATAGTGCATAACAGGACTGTGGTTAGGTTGTGGCTGCCAGTAGATACCACAGCAATGCTAGGTGGGCAAAGAGGAAGCAGCTCTCTGTTCCTACAGGCAAACCTTGTTGTTGTGCTCATTTCATTGCTTCTGTGTCTGAGCTTTTATGTATGAGCTTGTGAACATGTGTGTGTGTGTGTGTGTGTGTGTGTGTGTGTGTGTGTGTGTGTGTGTGTGTGTGTGTGTGTGTGTGTGTGTGTGTGTGTGTGTGTGTGTGTGTGTGTGTGTGTGACTGCAGTGAGTTTATGACTTGATTGGAGACTGCAGATGTAAATGAGCTCAATAGCGATCTCTACAACTGACTTAAATTGTACATGTGTGTGTAGCAGTCAAGGAGCCCTTCAGATGCAGCTATTTAGCTCATATTAGCTAGCTAGCAATAACAAAAACATTATTGAAACTTGTGTGTGTGTATGTGGGTATGTGCATGTGTGCATCAGTGTGTGTGTGTATGTGTGTAAGCTTGTGAGTATGTGCATTTGTGTGTGTGGACATTTGTAGGTATGCAAGTTGGTATTCTGAGTAACCACCTTCATCCTATGTTGAAGCATTTCTATGGGAGTGGTGTCTTCCAGGATGACAATGCCCCCATCCACACGGCATGGGTGGTCACTGAATGGTTGGATGAGCATGAAAACAATGTAAGCCATGCCATGGCCATTTCAGTGACCAGATCTCAACCCAATTGAACACTTATGGGAGAGTATCTTATAGAGACAGTATAAGTGTCTATAAGACGCTTATAGAGTTCCAGACACTATAATCTATGCTAAGGTGCAGTTAAGCTGTTTTGGTGGATCGTGGCCACCCTATTAAGTGTGTAAGTGTGTGTATGTATGTGTGTGTGTGTGTGTGTGTGAGAGAGAATAGCCTTTAGCCTAAAGCCTAGTATTATAATCCTATCAAATACTGATTGTCTGAAACAATTTTTCTGTCAGCTTGTCATTCTGGCATGCACTTCTTTCTTACTGTTCTGCTGCATTTGCTTCAGGATGGGATGTTTCGGTGGCCAAGAAGTAAAGGAGAAGGTGAAGACAGTCTTTGGCCAGCACCTGGACCTGCACTACATGAATAATGAGGTACTACCCCTCTCAAAACAATCTCTGGCATAATGGTCAACAATCAAGGAAGTATAGCCAATCAATCTTTTTCTTCCTGCTGCGCAGCTGTGCATTCCTCTGCACAGTCATCTGCTGGATTGTAGCTTCAGCATGAAGAGCATTAAGATACTGCTGGTGACCCAAGAGCAGGATGTGAGTTCAACTTTAATTATATGTGGTCTGACAAATTCATGCAACTAAAAAGATCATATAGTCTCAGACAATTCATTCAAGTGACCTGTGTGTTCATGTGTGCATTCGCTGTTACATCGCTGTCCGCCTGTTCACCTCATCTTCCACCTACAACCATCTTCATACGGCTCTGAGCCGGCAAGGATCGCATTCATCATGGGCTGCCTTGGGGGTAGGGCGCTGGAGTGGGCCACTGCCATCTGGGACAGCCAGCTCCCAGCCAGTTCCCAGTACTCCACATTCGTGACAGAAATGAGGAAGGTTTTGATCACCCGGTGGGTGGGAAGGATGCCTCCCAGCGCTTATTCCATCTCCGTCAAGGGGACCGCAGCGTGGCGGAGTACGCGGTGGTGTTCAGAACCCTGGCGGCGGAATCCGCTTGGAATGACGCGTCGCTCCAAGGGGCCTTCCGGAACGGGTTAGGTGAAGTGGTGAAGGACGAGCTGGCTACGAGGGACTACCCTGACTCCCCTCGACGCTCTGGTTTCCCCTTGCCATCAGGGTCGACAACCGCTATGGGAGCGTCGGAGGGAGAAGACCAGTCACCTCACCCCAGCGAGCTCTTCTTCTCCGTCACCTCCTGATTCCTTCCTCTCCCGAACCACTGAGCAACGGTCAGCCCCGGGGCTTGCAACTGAAGAGCCCATGCAGCTGGGCAGAGCTCACCTCTCCCCGGAGGAACGCAAGCGGAGACTCAAGGCGGGAGTTTGCCTCTATTGTGGTAACACGGGCCACTACCTGGCCACCTGCCCGTCGCGACCAAAAGCCCAGGCTCACCCGTAAAACTGGGCCTACTGGTGAGCCACACCCAGGGCTCCACAACCGCCCAGTCTCGCTTCCAGTTGAAGGCCACGCTCTACTGGAACCGGCAACCCCTGTCGCTGTGTGCCCTAGTGGACTCCGGGGCGGATGGAGATTTCATTGATGCCCAGCTAGTGCGACAGGCTGGCATCGCCACTCGTCTTCTTGCCGTCCCTCTCCGGGTCCACGGACTGGATGGGAACCTCCTAGCCCAGGTCACACACACCACCGAACCCCTACAGCTCATCCTGTCCGGCAACCACCGTGAGACCATTCAGCTCCTGGTCATCTCCTCACCCCAGTCCCCTCTGGTTCTCGGCCAACCCTGGCTCCAACTCCCACAACCTCATCTGAACTGGATCACCAGCAAGATCCAGAGCTGGAGTCCCTACTGTCACGCCACTTGCCTCCAGTCGGCTCGAGCACCCACGGAGGGTGCTTCACCTCCCGCCAGGTTGGTTCCTCCAGACATGTCCTCGGTTCCCCCCATGTATCACGACCTGGCGGAGGTGTTCAGCAAGAGCCGAGCCTCTTCGTTGCCCCCTCATAGGCCCTATGACTGCGGCATCGACCCTGCTTCCGGGCTCCCCTGCCTTCCGGTCGCCTCTTCAACATCTCGCGGCCGGAGAGAGCAGCGATGGAGTCATATATTCATGACTCACTGGCGGCAGGCATCATCTGACCCTCCTCATCCCCAGTCGGTGCAGGGTTCTTCTTCGTGGCCAAGAAGGACAAGTCACTCCATCCCTGCATCGACTACCGCAACCTCAACGCCATCACCGTTAAAAACAAGTACCCTCTACCTCTCATCAACTCCGCATTCGAACCTCTACAGGAGGCCACTATTTTTTCTAAATTGGACCTCCGTAACGCCTACCACCTTGTTCGAATCCGGGAAGGGAACGAGTGGAAGACGGCGTTCAACACCCCCCTGGGCCACTTCGAGTACCTGGTGATGCCGTTCGGGCTCACCAACGCCCCCGCTGTGTTCCAGGCGTTGGTCAACGATGTGCTCCGGGACTTTCTCAACCGCTCTGTCTTCGTCTACCTTGACGACATTTTAATTTTCTCCCGCAACCTACAGGAACACACTACCCATGTCCGGCAGGTCTTGGAGAGGTTGTGGGAGAACCAACTGTTTGTCAAGGCGGAGAAGTGCGATTCCACGCCTCGTCGGTGAGCTTCCTGGGGTACATCGTGGAGTGTGGACAGGTGAGACCAGACCCGGCCAAGATCCAGGCGGTGGTGGAGTGGCCTCAACCGTCATCGGTAAAGGAATTGCAACGATTCCTGGGGTTTGCAAACTTTTACCGGCGATTCATTCGGGACTACAGCAGGGTAGCTGAACCCCTCACCCGACTCACCTCCCCATCCATCCCCTTCTCCTGGAACCCTGAAGCTGAAGCCGCCTTCATCGGTTTAAAGAACCGCTTCACTTCCGCTCCTGTCCTGGTCCATCCTGAGGTGTCTCGTCAGTTCGTGGTGGAGGTGGATGCCTCGGACTCCGGGGTGGGGGCCATCTTGTCCCAACGCTCGGGTAAGGACCAAAAGCTCCATCCTTGCGCCTTCTACTCCCGTAGGCTGTCCCCGCCGAGCGCAACTACGACGTTGGGAATCGGGAGTTGCTGGCGGTCAAACTCGCCCTGGAGGAGTGGCGACATTTGTTGGAGGGAGCGGAACACCCATTTATCGTCTGGACCGACCACAAAAACCTGGCATATATCCAGTCGGCCAAGAGACTCAGTTCTCGCCAGCCCGGTGGGCACTGTTCTTGGCCGCTTCAACTTCACCATCACATACAGACCCGGATCCCGTAACCTAAAACCCGACGCCCTCTCCCGCCAATTCTCCTCCAAAACCGGACAGACGAGTCCCGACACCATCCTGTCCCCTCCTGTGTGGTTGCTGCAGTGACCTGGGGAATTGAGAGGCAGATCAGGAGGCCCAGGCCACTCAACCTGACCCCAGACCTAACCCCAGCCCTCACCTGTTTGTCCCTGTTTCCGTCCATTCCCAGGTCCTGCAGTGGACGCACTCCTCCCGTCTGGCCTGCCACCCCGGGTTCCAGCGCACCCTGTCGCTGCTCAAACGCAGCTTTTGGTGGCCGTCCATGGCCGCGGATGCCCGGGAGTTCGTACTGGCCTGCACCACCTGCGCCAGGAGCAAGGCATCCCACCAGCCCGCCAGCGGTCTCCTCCGTCCCCTACCCATCCCAGGTCGTCCTTGGAGTCACATTGGTCTGGACTTCGTCTGTGGACTCCCCCTCTGAAGGTAACGACACTATTTTGACCATTGTCGACCGATTCTCCAAAGCGGTCCATTTCGTTCTCCCCTTCCCAAGCTTCCTCAGCCTCAGAGACCGCAGAGCTCCTGGTCCAGCACGTGGTTCGCTTACATGGGATCCCCGTCGACGTTGTGTTGGACCGTGGTCCCCAGTTTTCCTCCCACGTCTGGAAGTCGTTTTGCCAGGCCCTGGGGGCCTCCGTCAGCCTGTCCTCCGGCTACCACCCCCAGACGAATGGCCAGACCGAGAGGCCAACCAAGACCTGGGGACTGCACTGCGGTGCATCACAGACCGGAACCCCTCCTCCTGGAGCAATCTGCTACCCTGGGTTGAGTATGCGCACAATTCCCTAACCAGCTCTGCCACCGGTCTCTCCCCCTTCGAGTGCTCCCTAGGTATCAGCCCCCTGTTCCCGGCCCAGGAGGAGGAGATCTCCGTCCCGTCTGTGCAAACCCACATCCGGCGCTGTATTCGGATTTGGGAGGACACCCGCTCTGCTCTCCGTCGCTCCACCGCGCGCACTCAACGCCTGGCGGACCGCCACCGCACCGCAGCCCCCAATACTCTCTCGGGACAGCAAGTCTGGCTCTCCACCACTGACATTCCCCTCCAGTCCACCTCCAAGAAACTCCAGCCACGTTACATCGGTCCATACAAGGTGCAGTCTATCATCAACCCCTCTGCTGTCAAACTCAAACTCCCTCCAGCCCTCAAGATTCACCCCGTCTTTCACGTCTCGAAGATCAAACCTGTCACTACCAGCTCACTGTGCCCTCCGGCCGTTCCCCCTCCGCCCCCCCGGATCATCGACAACGCCCCAGCATACACCGTCCGGCGCATCCTGGACATTCGGCGCAGGGGTCGGGGCCACCAATATTTGGTGGACTGGGAGGGTTATGGCCCCGAGGAGAGGAGCTGGGTTTCCCGCCAGCTCATCCTCGACCCTTCCCTCATTCGGGACTTCCACCGAACCCACCCTCAGAAGAACAGGCCTGGTGGGTCGCCAGGAGGCTCCCGTTGAGGGGGGGGTTCTGTTACATCGCTGTCCGCCTGTTCACTTTCCTTGTGTTTTTCTGCCACTTTGTTCCTTGCGTGTCATGTCTGGTTTTTGCGTTCTCCCTGTGTTGTCTGTGTTGCGGGGCGCGGCTTCGCCGCAATCTGTCTCTTGTTTCCTCGTTTCGTTTAGCCTGTCACATTTGTTTTTCCCTGCACATTCTGCACGCTGCCCCAATCTGTTTCTTGTTCCCTCGTTTTCGTTTCAGCCTGTCACATTTGTTTTCCCCTACACATTCTGCACGCTGCCCTTATTAGTTAATGCTTTTGCCTATTTAAACCCGGCACTCGTTTAGCCCATTGCCTTTGCGTACTAGTTTTTCTAGCACTGCTTTCATTTGGTTACCTGTTCCTGACTTCGCGATTATTCCTGAATCTGCCTGTGTTTATTTTGTTTCTTGTTTAGTAGCCGCACGGCTTTCCTGTTTTTGCCGGTTGTTTTTGGATTCCCTGTTTCTTGTTTATTTAGCCGCACGGCTAATCCTGTTTTGCCTGTTTGTTTTTGGACGGCTTGTTTCCGTCACTTTTATTTGTTCCTTGATTAAACGCCTCCTGAGCGGAGCGCAAATACCATCTCCGTGTCGAGTCCGCTTTTGGGTCCAGGTCTGCATTTACCGCACGTAACATTCGCTCCCTAAATAACCCTAAATTCCTCTTAGAAGAACAGAACAGTAGGGTTTTGTCCATGTTTTCCTCATGGATAACAAGTGTATACATGTACTCTATCCTACCAGTGGGCAGTCACATGAATGCCACCTTATGACATTGGCCTGAGATTGACTTTTTTTTGTTATTGTAACATCTTACACAGAGCAGAGTGCTGAGCTGCCCCTCTTTCCTTATCTGCCCCCAGGTCTCCTCCCCCTCCCAGGCCACGGTATGTAAGCAAGTGTGCATCAAGACCTCTCAGTCCACTGGGGATGTCAACATTTACCAGTCCTCCAAACCGAGGGGGCACCACCTCTCCAGCAGTGAGTGTGCTTCTTCTCACCCTGCTTAAGGGTAGTGCTCCATACATATATAACCAGATGATGTATGTTCAGTTCCCAGCGGTGTATCCTCGAACAAGGTATTACATTTCCACAGTAAAAAAATCAAGATGCACTATGTAGAAGTTGTTCGCGTTTTATACATTCATTAATTTTTTTAAAGAATTTGTTTCTGTTTTACATTTTACAATGGGATACATTTTCTCCCAATTTAGTAGCCAATTACACCCTCTATTTTTCATGTCAATCCCCCCACATATTGTGAGTTCGCTGCCGTAGCCCTGTGGCCAGCATTGACAAAGACGAAGTATTGTCTCCTACGAAACGGCACTCGCCAGGCTGTCGACCGTAACTCCGGTACTACAGAGCCTCTCCTGTGCGAAGCGAACTTCCTGTCTGCTTCCCTCCCCCCTCCCTGTGGCGGACAGCCAATCGCAATCCCCTCTGGCACGGCCGGTGGAATTGAACCCTGGTCGCAGTGGCCAGCGTCAACGCTTTACACATTTTTAGCTAATTCTTATGCCTAAATGTAAATCCTTATTATTCCTTATTTCTAAACAATTAAATGTAAAAAGTTTTAAGTTGATTATATCAAACCTTTCTCATTGCCCTATAAAAATACCAGAAAATAGTTTTTGGTAAATGGGTAATCTACACTAGGACATTATATAGAGTAGGTCAGAGAGTGAAAATCTGGAAATGTGCTCTCAGAAATTGTGTACCCATAACTTTGTGGACTCTCCTGAAATGTATCTCCATAATGAAGACCACTCCTTTCTCCCCACCCCCACCCCAGGCTCTCAGAATGCAGGGCGCAGCTTCCCCCCCATCGGGCTACGTCCCTGAGCACCAGCAACACATCCTCTGCCACGGCTCCTACACCAGCATCAACAGTGAGGGCGAGTTCCTCCCTGAAACCAGTGACCAGTGTGTGTCTCGCACTCGCCCCACTCAGCACTGACGGTCCGCTGTGTGGGTGGGGTGTTCAAACAAAGGCATGCAAATTAATGCCTTTCTGAAAAGTGTAAATCCTGAGAATGTCTTTAGTGGGAAGGGCTAGATATCATCTATATATACAAGATATTTCAGGAGACAGAAAAAACTTCCCAGTTTTAACATTTATTAACATAAAAGCACAAGAATTGATGAATTTACTCAAAACGATGCTAGAAATAGTTGATAAAATTGATAAAATAGTGGTTAAACTGGAGTTACAAGGTTTTCTTACATTGAACTGTGGAGATATGTGGTTTTAACCATATGAATTCCAATGGACCGCATCTGTTTATTGACACGCATTCTGATCTCTGCCTTAATTCTGCACAATTTGACAAGCTACAATAACGATTGTGTCAGTAAAAGGGTTTGGCTAAATGTTAATTGAAGAATAGTGGAGATCAGACATGATTTAATTATTTTCAACATCGCGAACGTGTTTTACATTCAGCTGCATTCTCACCTGTTCTGCTTGCCTCGTGAATGCGCACATCGTAATCTCCGGCCCCACTTCTCATCTCATTCATTCATAAATCTATTAAATTCCTTCTTAACATTAAAATAGACATTTGTCCAGTATGTATCTGCATACTTGATGATTAGACAAAATGTTGTGTTTGTGTTTTGACATCGATAAACACGGCCCATATTTCTACATTACTAGTAATAGCTGTGTGATTGATGTGATGATGATCTGGTCCATGTTTGTCTTCTGTTTTTAAGAATGTTATATTATTGGCTAAATGTGATCATTTCAAACTAAATTAATTGGCATTGTTTAAATGAACTATAGGATTGTACTATAGTGTGTGAGATGTGTAGCCAAACCTTTTCCAAAGGTAGAAAGAGAAAGTAACCCTTAGGGCAGGGGTCACTAACAGGCGGACCGCGGTCCGGGTCCGGACCCAGAAGCCGTCCTATCCGGACCGCGTCCAAAAACTGATAAATTATTGAGAATTACTACATTTTGACGGAGCATTTCAATTTTAACCGGCGCAGCTTTTCTAGCATTTACGGCACTGGTTTATCATTGCACCAGGCGCAAAATTCCGAGGGGTGCAAAATTTAAGAAAACGTAAAAAACCCAACCTTTTTTGCACCACGGACCGGTTCCGAGGGGCGCATTATTTCCTCGCGCAACCCCCGTGCAGCTTTTTTTCGCGTAGCAACCCCCCCCCCCCCCCCCGTCGACAGAAAATGGGGCGCCGTTACGTGCTTCGCACCACCGGACCTTGGCTTGAGGCCATTTTATCTAACTGGACCTCTTTGAATTTTACTTGAAGACCCCTGCCTTTGGGGGTTACAAAATGAAAAGAAAACAGTAATGAAGAGACAAGCTGGTATGATTTATATAAGTACAGAGTATTTATACTCTAATAAATTAATGCTCTAATCAATTAATGAAAAATACATTTATGATCATATAGTTTTATGTAGACTAATGTTATGTCTGTAATAATATCACAGCAATCTTCTAACTTTAAACTTCAGTCAAGGAGCTGTCACGCCAAAATATGTCCGGCTGCTCAGGAATTTGTCTGGGTGACGTAATCTGAATTTTGGACTGTAGTTGCTATGCCAACATGACGAGCTCGCATTCCTGAGTGATAAAACCCGGAAGAAAAATGTGTCCGGTTGCGAAGAATATAATATGGAAGTCATTACAAGCTAGTTGTACAGCTGAGCAAGCAATGCTTATTTGTAGCTAGCCACCTAGCTGTAATGTAATGACTTCCATATATTATATTCGTAGCTAGCCAGCTAACTTAACTGTACAGCTGAACAGACAATGCATATGATTATCTTCATAGCTAGCTGGCTATATAATTCATATATTATGTTCGTAGCTAGCCAGCTAGATAGTTGTACAGCCGAGCAAGCAATGCTTATTCGTAGCTAGCCACCTAGCTGTAATGTAATGACGTTTAATTATTTAAGAATCATTTAACGTTGAAGAATTCTAATGACATCACCCGGACACATTCTTCGTAACCGGACACATTTTTCTTCCGGGTTTTATCACTCAGGAATGCGAGCTCGTCATGTTGGCATAGCAACTACAGTCCAAAATTCTGATTACGTCACCCGGACAAATGGTAGCTGGTAGCTAAAGCCAAATGTGTGCATTTTGATGCATGTGGAAGGACCGGACTAGATAGGCTCAATGTTGACTCCTCTCCCCAGCCGCTAGACCCCTGGAGCAGTGCGGAGAACCCAGTTTCCAGCGGCTGCCAGTCCCTGGACAGCAGCTCGGACAGGTAAGGTGTTCCACACCTTGAAAAAGGTAAGGCTGGTTGAATGGGACTGGCCACCGCAGACTGCTGACTGTCTGCCCTTCTTCTTTGCAGTCCCTCGGTCAGGAAATCCTGGATGCACAGAGCCAAGAGCTGCCCTGACAACCGCCAGGACCACTCAGGTAGGGGTTACTGGTGAGAGAGGATGACAATGCACAGCCCTGCAGCTCTCTGGTTTTTAGTTGGCTCCTTCCTGTACTCCTGCAGTGGACCGCAATAACCACTTCTATGACAAAGTAATGGGCAAGGGGGGAACATACCCCCGCAGATACCATGTCTCCCCCCAGCACAAGGACCACAGTGAAGGTAGGAGTTATGCATCAACCACCGTCTCTGTATTTCTATCACACAATTCTGCATAGCTTGGAAACATTTGCTAATTATTTGGCTGTTACCTTTTATTAAGTTGATACTCAACGCAATGCTTTTAGAATAATGCATTACATTGCACCCTAAGTGTTTTATATGTGCATAATGTCCATGGAGAGTAACCAAACTTCCAAGAATTGTCCAAGGAGGTAAAGCAACATTTCCTTTGTTCGACCAGAGGCTGTTTATCATTAGGGAGACTGCAGATTAATTTATGGAGTAGGAAGGAACTATTTAAACTGTTGAACTAAGGAGTTCCTAGTGATGGAGGTTCAACAATGCAGGGATAGAGGAAAAGTTAAGGACAGAGAAGGCACCAGTCCCTACTTCTCCCTGTCCCTGCACCCCTTGTGGGAATTTATTAGTATGTTTTTATTCTGACCTGACTGTGAATTAATGTGCAGAGCTCATGTTTGTTTTCACAGAAAGTGGCAAACTAGCTTTGGCCCCTGTTTTGTTATTCTGAGTTCTTGCACCTGTTTCTGATAAGGCTGAATTCTTCTCCAGTTCTCACAAGAGTTTGATAAGACCAAAGACAGTGCTCATTGTCTTCATAGACAGATGATGTAGGTTGTTGCTGATTGGACAGTCTGAACCGATAGGAAGTCACGCTGACGTAAGTGGCTTGCCGATTGCAAAGACCTGATTTTGAGAAAAGGAAAAGTTTCAAGACGGCCCGGGAGAAGCGCTTCCCGGGAGAGGGCTGGACAAATCAATTGAGAGATTTGTATAGTTCGCTTTTGATTCATGTTACCTTTTACTTGTCTCTTTAATAAATTCTGAGTTAAGAATAATTTGGTCTTAGTATTTTGCCTCCTCACCGACACCTCCTTTGATACACGCTAACACCCTCCACCATGAATGAGAGATTAATGGGGATATTCTTAAGAATTTGGCACCCCTCTCCTCCATCCAGGCTGAAGGACGTTTCCACGGATCCGTCGCCCCCATGGGAACCTATTCACACTGGTCCCGTCACGGCGCTCTCTGAATGGCAGCAGGGACAGCCTAGAGGGTGCACAGGGCCAGGTTTGGCGGCAGGACTGTGGCATGGCCCATAAGTGTGAGTCCTACTGCTCCGACTGAGAGGGGGTATGATTATTCCACTTGGCACCAAAAACCTGCTAGACTTGGTGTGCACTGGAGGCTGGCACTGTTCAATTTGGCCAGATTGCAAAACATGTTCTATAGCACTTGGTCCAGGGGACCCACTTGATAAACTGGTTTCTATTACAACTTATCTCTTGATCAATCAAGGTTGTTGAAGTTCTACTATATATTTTTCCTGAACACTTATTTTAACACAATGCAGATTTAATTTGTTGCCGTTTTATCTGTCATCTGTCTAAACAGAAGAGCAAGCAAACATGATCAAAAACAGTGATGTATACCATGCTTTGGATTAATTAATAATTACAGAAGAGAATGTTTTGTGGTTATATGCAGACTTGTTTCAATGCATTCCATTTTCAAATTTAGGATAAAGGATTTTTCCTAAAGCTTGTTTAGATTCCACATTTTCTTCAGAATTCCAGGCTCAGATATTCCATTTGGCTCCAATCATAACTGTTCATAACTGAGAAAAGAAAAAATAGGAGACAAATAATTTCTCATTTTGAAAACGTTGTGTCTATATTACATAGAACAGTTAGTATACTCTGTAATATAGCATGGGTGTCGTAGTAGAGTGTTGATGTGAATATCATGTCAACCTTTCCTTAGCCTCCAGTGCCCCCCTGACCTGGAGACGGGGCAAGTTGCTGGGACAGGGTGCTTTTGGGATGGTCTATCTGTGGTACAATGTGGACACAGGGTGAGAAATGGCCGGCAAGCAGGTCCAGTTTGACCCTGATAATCCAGAGACCAGCAAGGTGAGAAAGCAGAGAGCACAACCTTGCCTACATTATGCATGTAGGGCAACCACTTCCATGCAAGTCTGATGTAAATAAAATTGGAGTTTAGCCCAAAGGATCTGCTAATATACAGTGGGTATAAAAAGTATTCACGCCCTTTAGCATTTTTCACATTGTATTTGATTTGATTTGTGAAGCACCGGGCTATTGGTGGCCCATGCACAGTTTCTCCCATCTCTGCCATGGAAGAACTATAACTCCATCCGAGTTGTCATAGGCATCTTGTTGGTCTCCCTAACAAGTGCGGTCTGTTCTAGGCAAATTCACAGTTTGCCATATTCTCTCCATTTCTTTATGATGGACTTAACGGTGCTCCGGGGGATATTCAAAGTCTTTGAAATCTTCTTATATCTTTCCCCTGATCGGTGCCTTTTCTTAGATTTGCTTTGAATGTTCTTTGGTCTTCATGATCACACTGTTTGGAAATACACTAACCAACAGTGGAACCTCTAACAGACAGGTGTATTTAATTTGAAATAATTTGAAACACCTTAATTGTTTGGTGGACTCCAATCAAATCATTTTGAGACCTCTGAAGACAACTGATTGAATCAGAGTTTATTTAGGTGTGTCTTAGCAAAAGGGGTGAATACTTATGTAATCAATTATTGTCTGTTTTTTATTTGTAATTAATGAAGAAAAAGCTTTAGCATTATCTTTTTTATTTGACATTATAGAGTTTTTGTGTTGATCAGTGGCAACTATTCCCAATTAAATACATGTTGATTCCATGAAGTAAGAAATTTGGGCTCCAGCCCAAATAGCCCACAAATTATTACACTGGCCAAAAATAGTTTTCTCTGTCTTTGCCAGGCTGTGTTTTTTTGAGTGCAGTTGTGTTTTGTCTATGAATGTAGCTGTTGTATGTGTTTATCGATGTATTTTCTCCATGTGTAGTTGGTTGGCCATATGTGTGTGTTGTCTGTGTTGACTCACTGTCCCTGTAGGAAGTGCGTGTCCTGGAGTGTGAGATCCAGCTGTTGAAGAACCTTCATCACGAGCGCATTGTACAGTACTACAGCTCCCTGTGAGACCACAGTGAGAAGACTCTCACCATCTTCATGGAGTACATACCAGGGGTGCATCTCCCCTTATGACATCAGAGAGAGTACAGGGGAAGGGACTAACAGCAGCGGGTGGTGGATAGAGCCTCCAGGGTTGGTCTGACTTGAGTGTGAGCTGAAGGTCAAGTGATGGCCTACCAAATGTATAGTAGTAGTATTTGGTGACTAATTGTACCCTCTTGATCCAACTGTCCACCTTCAACAAGCCCACCACTTGCAGCTACGGGACCAGCCAATACTGTGGGACTGCTGGTGGCTGGGATGGCGAACTGCTTTCTTTGAGACGGCATTGCCCAAGGGCCGACCATGATTCCGATACGTCCAGAGAAGCTTACTGTACATGTGGAAAGCTCATCCTGGCTTCCCTCCCCCTTTCCTCTGGGGCAGACAGCCAATCGCCGCCCCTGAATGGGAATCAAACCCCGGCCGCAGTGGGCAACCTGCACTCAGGGAAAGTGCTTTTACCGATTGAGCCACCCTGGAGCCATTAAAAGAAAATTCTGACCCACATATAGTTAATTAGGGAGAACAGATTGTTCTGGGAGATTGTGCTGCCATTGCACTCATTAGTATAGGAGTTCACCAAGATTACAATAAACTTCAGACATTGGACATATTAATGTTATGTAATGTAATGAAAAGGTTTCCTCAAGGGTCGGTAAAGGACCAGCTGAAGGCCTATGGAGCTCTGACAGAAAACATGACTTGGAAGTACACTCGACAGATACTGGAAGGCATGTCTTACCTGCACAGCAACATGATCGTGCATTGTGATATCAAAGGTACTGATAATTATAGACCAATCAGAAGTCTCTGTGATTGTATTTTATTTTTTATTAAAACAAAAATAATAATATATTTTATTTTTTTATTTTGCATATTTCTGTAAATATTCCAGAGTTAGCCAAAAGGCTAGTTTACATCTGTAGTCCCTGGCCAGATGTTACAATAGAACAAAACAACAGCTTGTAAAAACATCTAAAAAAATCTACATATATAAAAAAAAAGTCATAATAGTGTTGGAGCAAGAAGGTTAGCAGCCAGAAGCATAAAATACATGAAGCATGCAGGACAAACAGTAAAAACATTAGCCAAGTATTAATAGAGGCATCCAGGCAAGACTTTACAAAGGCATATGGGTCATGAAGCGAAGCATGCAGCAGCACATTAAGCAGCATTAAACAGGTATTAGTTAAAACATGCAGGCAGTAGCCTAAAGTACATATTACATGCACACAACAGGACAACATTTAACAGCATTGCACACATTTTAGCATCAAGCAGGCAGTACATAAGCGTATCAGTCATAAAACAAGCAATACATACAATACATGTGAAGCAACACATGAAACACATTGAGAGAGCTACCCCAGAAGCACACCGCAATAGACAACACAGGTAAGTACAGTAAGTTGTAAAATACAAGACAGATTCACAGACAACCTGACACAAGGTGGCAGCAGCAGGGGGAATCGGTTTTAGTGCTGACAGATTTGTTTACTAATGAGCCACTGTTTCAAATGAAAACTAAATGTGTTAAGCTGTCGGATATGTGTTGGGATATTTTTCCATTCTCGTGAGGCTCTGACAGAAAAGGCTGACTGACTAAAAGCACTTTTCCTAAAATAAATAGTGCAGTCCCCTCCCGTGACTCCTCTCATGATCCGATATAGACTTGTTCTTATGTTAACAAAATCTCTGAGTGGGGGGCATGCCATGTATGATTTTGTAGAGGAGACATGCATTTATATGCTTAATCAAGTTTTCCCAGCTTAGGAGATTGTATTTTCTTAGAATTGCACAATGGTGGAATTGCTTTGGTTCTTTAAGTGTCTGTTTATACAAGGACTGTATTGGTTTCAATGTGATGTGATTAGCCTGAGACCAGCTCGTCAAACAGTAGGTCATGTGAGAAAAAATCATTGAATGCATATACATCTTGGCTGCTTCAGTGGACATGGAGTTTCTGATAAATCTGAAGTTGGCAAGATTTAGTTTAATCAGTTTACAGACTTGTTTTATATGTGCCCTGAATTTAAGGTTGGAGTCAAGAAGAATGCCAAGGTATTTAAATTATTTTACAATCTGTAACTTTTCTCCTGACACAAGAATATCTGGGTCTTCAGTAGAGTCATGTTTTAGTGAAGAACATGCTGGCAGTTTTCTTTTAAAAATTATTTTTTATTTTACCTTTATTTAGCCAGGGGAGCCCATTGAGACCAAGTCTCATTTACAATGGTGCCCTAATTACAAAACAATTATATAAATTACACATAAACAAACAATAAGACAAGGACAATAAAAATAGATGAAAGCATCATACAAAATAACAATAATAAGAGGATCTAGTGTTACAATAGAAGTAATTACAATAGTTACGATAGATAGATTTAGAAACACTCACATACCACTAACTCTATATCCTTAAGCATATTTTTAAAAGTTCCTATGGAGACCACAGAATCCAGTTTGAAGGTCTCCTGAAGCTCATTAAAAGCTCTAGGCCCATAATAGCAAAAAGCAGTTTTACCTAACTCAGTTCTGACACGTGGGACTTCAAGAGTAATCCAATCCTGAGTTCTTGTTAGACGTGTTTTAGACACGTTAAGTTGGAGACAGCACTGATTAAGCCATGCTGTAATTTTGACCATGTTTGTGAGTTTGGTAGCAACTTCTGCTTTTGTCAAACCATGTACATACACAACAGTGTCGTCGGCATACATTTGGATGTGAACCTCAGGACACACAGATGGCAAGTCATTAATATACAAACAAATTAAAAGTGGGCCCAGTATACATCCCTGCGGGACACCAGAGGACAAGCAGAGGGTGTCAGATTTATGGTTATGTATTCGCACAGTTTGAGATTGGTTGGAGAGATATGATTCTACCCATTTAAGGGCATCAGCAGAAAAATTTAAGGTGGGTAACTTGGAAAGAAGAACCCTGTGATTCACAGTGTCAAATGCTTTTCTGAGATCCAGAAAGACAGCACCAATAATGCCACGTTTATCTAGCAGTGATTTTATTTTTTCAATGAAGAAGCAATTAGCTGTCTCGGTTGAGTGGTTGGATCTGAAGCCAAATTGCATTGCATGCAGGGGAAAAGGACTGTTATTCAGGTGGTGTGTGATTTGCTCAGCTACCCATTTCTCTGCAACTTTAGACATTATAGGTAGGATGCTGATGGGCCTATAATTACAGGTGGAATGGGGCTCACCAGATTTAAAAATTGGTGTGATAATTGCAGATTTCCACGCACTTGGAAACTCCGCGGGATATCGAGAGGTTCATGATTTTGGTGATGGGGTTGGCTAGTGATGAACCAGTCTCTTTAAGCATGGTTGTGTCCATCCCAAATATATCTTTTGCTTTTGATGGTTTGAGAGATCTAATAATTTCCGTTATCTTTGATTCAGGGACATTGTTAATACTGAAGGCTGACTCCATTGTGTTTGCTGAACACACATTAACATGCTCAGCAGAGAAGCTCCGTGCAATAGCCGCAACAGAGTCAACAAAATATCGATTAAGAGCCATTGCTACTTCAGCTGGGTCCTTTGTTAGGTTTCCATCCAGGTTAAGTTTTATTGGTTTTCCTGCTTTGTGTTGTTGTCCCGTGAGCTTTTTTAACTGATTCCATATTATTTTTGAATTGCCCCTCGCCTCACTAATTATAGTCATGAAAAAATCAGCCCTAGCTTTCCTCAGCCCCATTATCACCTTGTTTCTTAACATGGCAAAGTGGTATTTGTCATGAGACAGTTTTGTCCATTTTAATGGCCATTTTTAATGCAAGATCCCGTTCTTTCATTAGTTTCAAAATGTCTACATTTATCCAGGGAAGACTGTTTTTTTTATTCCTATACTTAAACTTATGAGAAGATTCTGTGATAATACTCTGTACTTTACTTGAGAATGTCTGACTGCCCTCATTCAGGTCTTTTCCTAGTAGCAAATCATTCCAGTTAAAATTTGGAATAGTGCTTTTAAAACGCTCCTGCTCGTTCTTGGGGATCCTAAGGGATTCATGGTATTTGGCAATATAGGGGTTAAATCTCTTCTTTGTTAATTTTCTAGCCACCAGAATTAGATTGTGGTCAGATAGACCAGTAATCATATTGAAAATACTTATTTTCCTCAATAAAACACAAATAAATGTTTAAAATTCATATAATGTGATTTTCTGGGATTTTTTTTATATTCTGTCTCTCGCTGTTAAGATGAACCTACCATGAAAATTATAGACCGTTCCTTTCTTTGTAAGGGGGCAAACTCACAAAATCAGCAGGGGGTGGAATACTTATTTTCCCCACTGTAGATGTTTTCAAACTGCCCAAATACAGCAAATACTGTTTACTGTAGAGTACTGTTTAGCCGACCCCCTGCTATTTGTGAATTTGAAATTCACTCTTTTGAGTATTCATTCCTGTTCATTCCACATATTTATGTACATTTTTACATTAATATACAAGAACATTTATCCCTCCTTTTATTATATTGTTGCTTCAATATACATATACATTTTTATTGTATTATTGCATCATTTTTACACATTGCAGTTTTTTAGTGTCGGAAACAAGTCCTTTTTCACCTAAGCATTAAATACGTACAGTACCATATTGCTAGACTTTGGTTAGAGTCTCTGGAATCTACCCCCCTGAGAATGGTGATGCTCTCTTCTACTGGGGCGGAAGTTCATGTTTCCAGGGGTACATTACTCCATTCTTGTCCACTTCATTGTCAGGTGCCAACATCTTGCGGGACTCTATTAGGAATGTGAAGCTGGGAGACTTCAGAGCCAGCAAGAGACTCCAGACCATATGCATGTCAGGCATCGGCATCTGCTCTATCACTGGCACCCCCTACTGGATGAGTCCGGAAGTGATCAGTGGGGAGGGCGATGGCAGGAAGGCTGACGTATGGTAAGGGCAGCGACTGGAAGCTGAAGGGAGCTTTGATGTCGTATGTTACTAGGAAGCTGAAGGAGCTTTGACGTTGCATGTTAACAGGAAGCTGAAGTCAGCTTTGACTTTGGATGTTAAAAAGGTGGATCTGAGGGCTGTGAGTGGTAGGCAAGCAATATATCTTTGAATCCACTATCATTCATTTATTGATTATAATGAGGCTTATAAGGATCTAGTTTGCAGTTATTTATTTTTGTGAAGTTTGGCTCTATTTCAAAAGTGTTCTTTAACTTTGTCTGTGCAAAGATTAGGCTGTGAGAGTTTATTATGCTTCTTCCAACTGTGTTCATATGTTCGTTCCCCATTATTAATGTTTTTCAATCTGAGACGAACTCACAAATCTGGGCAAATCTCCATACCCTGAGCAGATCAGATACTAAGTGTTCTCGGGTGACCATAACTCTAATATTTAAATAAGCGCTATTAAGTGCTATTTATAAAATAAAGCATTAAAGCACAATAAACTAAACTGGGAGGGTTCCACCTGCCTCCCAGGGGTTCCCCTGTTTCATTGGATTGGACACTGTCCTAAGGGCATGATTGGCAGAGGGTCAGCCAACTCCCACAGCCAACCAGCTGTTCCAGAGGTTGGAATGTTCCAAGCTCCCAGGGACAGGGGCAAGCGGGGAGAGCTAGTCTGGGCTGGCCTTCAGGGGCCCTCCCTCCCTGCCCACTGCTGTCACTGTGTCCCCACAGCCAGTAAAGCCGTTACAATTTCCAACAACAAATGGGCAAAACTTTACTGCAGTGCTTAAAATAAAACAGTCTGATCTTTGCTGCCCCTTTCCCACTAAAAGTCTGGAGCTCCACTCCAGCTGACTGTTCTGAGCCTATTCTTTCTCATGCTGCTGTGTAGTGATTTAGGAGGCTGTTTTGTCAGTGTCAGTGTGTAGAAATAAAGGAATGACTGGCTTTGTAATTATAATATATGCCTTTTATCCAAAGTGACTTACAGTAGTGAATGCATACATTTTCAGTATATGTGGCCCCAGTGGGAATTGAACCCACAACCTATGCGTTGCCAACGCTGTGCTCTACCAACTGAGCCACAGAGCACTTCTTTCTCTGTACCAGTGCCTCAGAGTGTCTCTGTGTGTGTGTGTGTGTGCACCCCACAGGAGCCTGGGCTGCACCATGGTAGAGATGCTAACAGAGAAGCCCCCCTGGGCTCAGTATGAGGCCATGGTAGCCATCTTCAAAATCGCCACGCAGCCCACCAACCCTGTGCCGCCGTCCCAGGCCTCACAGCACACCCGCAACTTTGTGCGCTTGTGGAAGCCAAGTACCGGCCAAGTGCTGTGCTGTGCTAAGGCTTCCCAACCTGGTTATACCCCTACCCTGGCACTCACACCCCAGCCACAGCATCAGCGGGCAGGAGAGGGAGTTTTACCATCCAAACGCTACAAAACCTTCTGTTTCCCAAACTAGGGGGCATCAGAGCCCTCTAGAGCTTCCAAGAACAGAGAGCAACAGTGGGGATAATAGAGGGTGGGACAGCACTTGCCCTCTATTCATTGCAGATACCCTAAACCACAGGTGTCAAACTCATTCCATCGAGGGCCGAGTGTATGCAGGCTTTTGTTGCAACCAATGCACTACACCAGGTGATTTCACTAATTAGCTCACTTCTTCAATTAAGGAGGGAACCTAATTGAAATCACCTGGTGTAATGCATTGGTTACAACAGAAACCTGCACACACGCGGCCCTCGATGGAATGAGTTTGACACCCCTGCCCTAAACCATTCTTACGTGCCTTTAAACAGGCTGAAATCTCTGTCTCTGGAGATAATGGTACACAGCCATTACCTTAAAGTGTCTTTGAAAATACACCAAATGTAAATGTTTACATTTGACAATTTTTTCATGTTTTTAAGCAAAAAGGTAAGACTGTTTTAATGGAATTTAGAACAGTGGGTCAGTATCACAGCTGACCGGTTGTTAAAATGGCCATCTTTTGTTCATCTGTGATCAGTCAGATGCCCTCCTTTTTGATGTCCCGGTTGTATGCCTGTACAGGATAAAAACCCAAACTATCAGGAAATGTACTTGATTGTACTAGCCAATGTCTTTCCATAATCTAATTGGTTGTGCAGTGGATATCATGGTTTTCTTCCTCCAGCAATTCACACAGGTAAATGCCTTGGAATATGGCCATTCAGATCCCCACCCACCCCAGAAACAGTGGGAACAGTGCCTTATTTTGTGTCACCACTGCAAAAGAAAGCCCTCACAACCTTGATCCTCTCTGTCAGCCTTCTGCACTTGCTCACAGCAAACCAATGAGAAATTATGACAGCAGTAGAGAGGATAGGAGACGAGGTGGAGGCCAAAGAGACATTATGTACTGGTCTCAAACAGCAGCTTTGATGCCTTTAATTGTGTGTCATATTGATGCCTATTGATGTTTTTCACGCAAATTAAAATGTCAGTGTAGGAGTGGGACTGGGAATACTTCCTCTGATCAGTCCCTGTCATACCGCTGGAGATCGCAAGCAATCAGTCTATCAAAATGTATTTGTATAGGCCATTTTACAAAGCATTTGCCACAATGTGCTTTACAGCAGACCCTGGCCTGAACCCCCACAAAAGCTATCCAATGGCAACAGTGGCAAGAAAAAGCTCCCTTGTTGGAATAAATAGGAGGCTGAAGAGTCTCAAGGCCCATCCTCATCTGGCCAGGTTCTGAGATAGTGCAAAACAATTAGGAACTTTATTAAGTTCAAGGCAGCTGATGGTGGTGGTCCTAGGGTGGGATGGTGGGCTGCGATGGATGAGCGGTGGGTCGACAGGGTGGGGGGTTCTGAAGATGCAGCAGGCTCGGGACTCGGGGCAGGCACTCTACCGGTGAGGGAGAGAGACAGATTAAAGATGGGGGTAACAGGTGACAAATTATTTATGTTATTTATCTCCTTGAAGATTAATTTGTTTCAGTAATTTCCTTCTAACTTTGCTGGCACAGAAGTATTCCCAATAATGAAATTTGGCATGTTATTCCAGCATGACTCCAGTGGCTGCTGAAGTGAGGTTGAAAACTCCATGGTGTTACGACCAGTTAAAACCACACGCACTGCAATAGCCGCGTGGTGAACTCACAGGTCATCGAAGGAATATACAAAAAATTAATAAAACAGTCTAGCTAAGCCCTAGCCGTAGACAAGACAGATTCTCTGATTCTCTCCCGTATACATCCGAAGGATGTTGTCCCACAAATTGCTTCCCCTACTCTAGCTTTGCTAGCTATCCAAAAGTACATAAGAAAAGGTATCACACAAGACAAGGTGGACAAGCAAGTGAAGCAAAAAGCTTTGCAACTTTCTCAAAACAAAGCTGAATGGCACAAAATCACAGAAGGCAAAAAATGTTGCGCCACCTCCCCCCCTTATAAACTTCAGACAGGGGCGTGGCCAGACGAGGTCGAGGACAGTGTAGTTGAGGATGGTCCAATCAGGTCCAGGGTGATCATGCAGCCCGAGAATGGCCTCAGACAGCATTCAAACACCTGTTATTCTCTAGGTCAAATAAGTTCAACCGTAACAATGGGGTCGATCAAAATCTGATCCGACCGTACAGACACAAGTCACATGTGAGCTGAAACCAATAAATACTACATACGAATGTTGTTATAATTTGAAATTGAAAAGATGAGATTCCATGTAACTTTATTGGATTTTCAAAGAATATCACTAGAATAGTTCACTTGAAATGACTAGTGTAAGGAACACTCCACTGATTGATTCTCAGAAATTCACTTTTTTGGAAAATGGATGTCAAATTTGCTCTTGCTTTTTTTGTTTTTGTTTGTTAGCATTTGGCTTTTTTTCATTTCTTTCATCATTTAATGTGAAGTGTCATTTACTGTATTTATACACTATTCTCATGAATTAGATTTTTATAAATCAAATAATGTATATTTTGACTACACACTGTTTGAAATCTAAATACACCTTAGAAATGTGGGAAAATTAGGTGAAAAAGATTGGATCATTGAAGCAGCTGGCTTTGCAAAGATTATACCATGGTTTATTAACATTGTAAGACACTGTGTTGAAAATAAGCTCTGATGGTTCTGAGTTACATACCAGTACATGAATGGCAGGGCTCCTTCAAGTTTCCAGTTCCTTTGACTGCCCTTTTTATATATCCAGTCAAAATGTAAATGTAATTGTATTAAAGCAAATATGACAGCAGTTTCCTTCTGTTATTAAAATGAATGGATGGAGCTGATGTGGAGACATCAGAGCAAAGTTTCACACAGAATAACGATTTTGTTTAGCCCAGGGTTTGTATGACTGATGCCCAATGTGCAGGTCATTGCGGCACCCCTGCATGCTATTTGTTTAATTTGTTTTCATATTTAGTATTGTGTATTCATAAAAATAGCATCCAATTGATACCATGTGGCTGCTAAGTGTTTGGCAGCTGGAATTTGTATTGTGTAACAAAATATATTTTCTCAAAGAATCCTGGGGTAATCAGAAGACAGTGTAGATACAGTATATAATAAATGTATTTCTTAACAGGAGAGTTGCAGCACAAACTCTGATGTATCAAATTCATTTACATTAAAAATAAACACTATGTTTATTACTGGTGTCCTGTTCATTGACCGCAGTGTCCAAAGAGACACATTATTCAGCACGGTAAAGAATGTTAATGCCCTGTTAAAATATTGTTTTGATACCCTTGAAGTGGTGGCAGCTGAGCTGATTTTTTATTGCTATTATTCGTGCTTATATCTGCAACCTCAATTCAGGAGAGCGCAGACAAATAAAGTGATGTCAGCCACTGCTTCTTTTCACTCCACAGTCCACCATTTCAGCTCACATAGACATTGGGTTGGAGGAAGACACTTCATGTGCAGCTTGGGCAGGCAGAATGGCCACCTGATTGGCGTAGCACAGACTGATATCCCTTCCAACCCGGGCAATACCACATTATAGACAACCCTGTATAACTGCTGGCCACAACGGCCCCTGGGACCGTCAGGATCCATCCACACAACTGAACAGTGCCTGAACAGGATGAGCCACCACGCAGCCCCAAAAATAGTGACCATGACTGACACAATCACTTTTGAAATGCCACTTTTTAAGTTTAAAAATACTTTTGGGGCCACACAAATGTAAAACTTTACTTTAAGATTATGATTGTGAAGTGGAATTAATAGTTCTCTTTTGAAAGTAGATTTTTTAAGAGGCAAAGTGAATTTAAAGGTAATACTAATACTTAGGGTCATACATTTTTCTCAACTGTATTTCCCTGGATGCATTATGTAGTTTGTCCACCTGACATCCATAGCCACCACATTTGGATTTACGGGTATTTAAACTAATAATTATAATAATTAAAAACGAATTGCCTTGAGGGTTATGATTGATATCTCTGCCAGCTTTTAAAAATGTTTCATGCTTAATGAATTACGCATTCAATAGGCTATTTCAAACTATTTCAAACTGCTTTGGCTGTAAGATTACACAATTGTGTAAGATTCACAATGAGCCAGCCAGTCGTGTCCTCCTTTGGACGCCAGACTCTCGTAGAGGTCGACCTAACATCACCCTCGTCCATCGAAATGGAGACAGGACTGTGCGGATTGTCTCTTCGCAATGCAATGCTTAACAGGGAATGCTGGATGAAGCTCATCAAGTCATCACAGATGTGAATGAATTAATGAATTTGGTCTGTAGGGCTTATGTTTCATTGTATTCAATTATCCAACTTTTCACATAATACAACATACTTCTGGTCCCAACAGAGTTGGATATGTATGAAATAAAGCACATCAAACTGTGTGTTCTCATGATATATACACACGCTTGGGGTGGCGATGCGGCACGAGGCTGAAATAAATGTGTATATATCCTGAGAATGTATGTCTTGAAGTGGTTTTATTCCACTGATACCATGGCTACTGTATTAAAAGTATTACAAATTTGAACCATTATCAACCAAAAATAATCTTATTTTGGCATGTGTAAATCCGCCAAGGAATATAGATCCTCATTTACCTAGGTTCAGGAAAAGATGAAACATTCATTACTTGAAACAGCAGATGGCAGTAATGGGCCAACAAGACCAACTAGCAATCAAAATAAAATGTGACATATTAGGCAAAATGTTGGAAACAGACATTTATTCCAATCATATCCTTGCTGTCAAGAACACAGACAGAATTATAGCTAAAAGCCTGTTAGCTTGAGTCAAGATTAGCAAAAAGTAGCAACAGTGTCATGGTTGTTCCCCAGATTCACCGCCAGGTGGCGGTGTTGCGCCTTCCTTGTGGGAGGTGTTCAGGTGGGGTCAATTGGTAATCACCCTCCTATTTAAACCCGTACCTGTTGTCTGATCTGGGCGAAATTGTAAGCCATCTTTACGATTTAGCCGGTAAGGTAGTCGTGTCTTTTTCAAGACGTGACACAAAGTCTTATGGTAGAAAAGACCATCTCCATGCTATCCCTTCTAAACGAAATAACTTATTTAGTTGTACCTTCAATGGAAACCTTGCTCTCTAATGGGAGCTTTCGTTTGGTTTCTATTGTTCAGTTGGTTCGACTGTTTCGGGTTACAAACTTGTTCTTTTGGCTCTCCTAGCCTTTATCGTTTTGGGACTTGGTGTCTTAACGAAATAACTTATTTAGTTTTACCTTCATTAGGAACCTTGCTCGTTACTAGGAGCTTGGGTTTGGGTTTCTTTTGTTCAGTGGGTTCGACTGTTTCGGGTTACAAACTTGTTCATTTGGCTCTCCTAGCCTTTATCGTTTTGGGACTCGGTGTCTTAACAAAATAACTTATTTAGTTTTACCTTCATTAGGAACCTTGCTCGTTACTAGGAGCTTTCAGTTGGGTTTCTTTTGTTCAGTCGGTTCGACTGTTTCGGGTTACAAACTTGTTCTTTTGGCTCTCCTAGCCTTTATCGTTTTGGGACTCGGTGTCTTAACGAAATAGCTTATTTAGTTTTACCTTCATTAGGAACCTTGCTCGTTACTAGGAGCTTTCAGTTGGGTTTCTTTTGTTCAGTCGGTTTGACTGTTTCGGGTTACAATCTTGTTCTTTTGGCTCTCCTAGCCTTTCGCGTTTTCGGACGCTCTGAACTTTTGGTTTAGGTCTTAACTTTCGGTTAGACTGTTTTCGGGTTACAAACTTGTTCTGTTGGCTCTCCTAGCCTTTCGCGTTTTCGGACACTCGGAGTAGCCACCCGTTGGGTGATATTTTCCGTTCCTCCCTTTTGATCGTCTCTTCCCTAATTCTCTGTTTGTCAGAGCTAGTGGTTAGACTGTCTCAGTTTAACTTATTGATCCCCTGGGGTTTCTGCGAGTGGCGCCTATCACCATCCACCCTCACAAACAGGGGAAGATAAAAATGTAATTTAACAGTTAACATTAATGCTAACTATCTAGCTAACATGATTGTCCTAATTTAACAAGCTTGTAAACTGCCACTGTAACTGCCCAAAATAAAAGAAACACTTGAGTAAATGAGAGATCCAAAGTATATTTAAAGCAGGTGCTTCCACACAGACATGGTTCCTGAGTTCAGCAATGATCATCATGCTTTGGGTCATATATAAAAATGCTAGGCAGGCCCAGCGGCCCACTATTTTGGCTACCATGGAGATCTCAGTGCCGTTGAAAGAGAGGTGATTGTTTGGGTACGTTTGGCAGGAGCTTCACTGACAAAGACTACTTAACTTACTGATGTTTCACACGAAACCATGCCTAAGGTGATGTTGGCATGGAAGATTGAGGGAAAGACATTATCAACTAGGAGTAACTGTGGTTGAAAGCGCATATTCCTTGACCGTGATGTCCATGATTTGGTTTGAATCAGTTGACTGCAAATATAATTCTGAATCAAAAATAGTCTGTCAAGGGCCTTCTGGGTGGTCTTATAATGGTTATAACGTTTGACGCTGGTCACTGAGACCAGGGTTTGATTCCACCGGCTGTGCCAGAGTTGGCTCTGGCCGGGAGTGCCACCGGGGGTGGCAATTGGCTGTCTGCCCCAAGGAGGGTGGAGGGAAGCAGACAGGAGGTTCGCTGCGTACAGGAGTGGCTCTGTAGTACTGGAGTTATGGTCGACAGCCTGGCGAGTGCCGTCTCGGAGGAGACGATACTTTGCCTTTGTCACTACCGGTCACAGGACTACCACAGCGAACTCACAATACAAGGGGGGGGATTGACATGAAAAATAGAGGGCGTAATTAGCTACTAAATTGGGAGAAAATTGGATAGAATCTGAAACAAATTCTTAAATAAAAAAAAGATATATATATATACACTGCCCGTCCCCCAAAAAAGTCACACACTCTAATATTTAATTGGACCACCTTTAGCTTTGATTACGGCACGCATTCGCCATGGCATCGTTTCGATAAGCTTCTGCAATGTCACAACATTTATTTCCGTCCAGAGTTGCATTAATTTTTCGCCAAGATCTTGTATTGATGATGGGAGAGTCGGACCGCTGCACAAAGTCTTCTCCAGCACATCCCAAAGATTCTCAATGGGGTTAAGGTCTGGACTCTGTGGTGGCCAATCCATGTGTGTGTGCTCTGCACAGGGCGTGTATGATGCGTCAGTGCAGTAGTACTGGGGTAGTAGTGCTTGTAGTTAGTGCATGCTGCATGCTGCTCTCTGCTTGCTACTTTCTGCTTTCAGCTACTGTCGCCGGCTAGCCCTCTTTGCAGGGGGTGAAAAGAGGAGCCGAGTGCGTAAGTCTCCTCCTGCCGGTACACAGCCTCTCCACCGCCAAGACTCCTACAGTGCCTCCTCGTGGCTACACACGGTAACTGGTACCTCGCGGTTCCAGGCTAAACTGTAAAGGGGATCTCGGAGCAGCAGTGGGCCCCAGAGACAAGGTGTGCAGGCCCGCCGGCGTGCGGACACGCCCTGGCACCTGTCAACCACTGTCCCAGCTATGGGTAAATAGCGGGCAGATGGGGCTCTGCCATGGTAGGCCACCCATCTAGGAGAAAGTCACTCCGAACAAAAACCACAGGCGCTGCTCGCGCCTGGCTCCGCACCGTATACCACCTGAAGGTGTGCAGCAAGGGCGGACGAGGGCTTTAAGCCTGAAATGGCCAGAGTAGGGCTGTGAGGAGTTGCGACCCACAGTCCTTAACCCCCTGAGGTCGACGGGAGCGGCGCCGCTCCCAGCAGCAATAAAAGTATATTACTATTTCTAATTTCGCGATATTTTATCATACACACGCGACAAAAACATTGACAGAAACCTTAGAATCGCGACTTTCCGATTTGAGCACTGGCAAATCAAATGGGATTTTTTAAATTAGGTTAATTAGACCAAAAGTAAACCTTGTTTTTTACTCTGTTTTTTACCTTTTAGTAACGTCCCCTTCTATTGACATGGTAACTAGGTGCGAGTTTCGGGAGGTGTGGGGAGGGGCGTGGGGCCATGTGTGAAACGCCGGCGTAAACAACACAAACTGTCCCGACAATTTGAAGCAAGATTTTATACAGACATACAATTTTATTCAAGATGGAAAGATTTTCTGCGCTGCAGTGTTTGAGAGCATCGATGGAAAGCGGCGAAGACAATAACTGACGAAGAGTAAGTAACTATATTTGATTTGCCATGTTATCAAATACTCGTATTCAATATATGAATTCCGTGTGTGAAATTGCAGCGTAAACAATGTCCCGACATTATATCGGATCTTGTCTGTGTTTACGGTTGCGAGCTGCCAGCAACAGACGGTGTATGCTGATATTTATTTGATTTACCATATTTTCAAATACTCGTGAAAATATATGAATTCCGCGTCTTGTGACGCTATACGAAAAAATCAGAATCATTGCGGACTGCTGCGAATAATTAACGGGAGGATATTTAACCAGCTGGCATTCTGTTTCGGCGCTTGGACATTATCTAGCTTAGCTTGATAATACCTATTGTGATTAATGTTTCTTGCCTCTCGAGAAGTTGTTTGTGTGCTTATTGTGGTTTAGATTCCCAGCGTTTAGTTTATTCCGAGATTTTGGATACGTTTTGTTTGTTCCTGATCGTTGGTTATTTTGTTTTGTCTTGTTTATGTCTTTCCGTGTCTTCGTAGACACGGATTTTGCTTTCGTTTTCCTACAGACGTTTAAAGATGAATATCTTAAACTTTTGATCATGTGCCTGTGCCCAATGCCAGACTTTGGATGTTGTCAAACTGGCTTCTGTTGGTCGCAAGAAATGCGTATAGGCTACTCTGCAAGATGTCTTTGTCTGATGGCCTTTGACCATGATCTTTCAGGTGTGGATCATGAATATTCAGTAAATTAGCATATAGCCCTCCCACAGCCTGAAATAAATGTGACCAGTTCTGATAAAAACAGGTTTTTAGCTATTTAGATCTCATATGTGCTAAAACATTTTTCACCCTTACATAACCAAGACCTTGATGAACAAACGCACATTGGCAAAACAATTCGTCACTATAGTTTAGTGTGTGCTTTCACAACTTTTGTGACAGCAGAAAAATTAACTATTTTTAACTTGTGTGTTTGTAGATCTATTTACAAGCTGCATATGATACTGACCAAACTATTGATGGCATACAAATGTAGCTGTGATTGTCCTTCAAATAAAAATATTAAACACTTTGGAGTAAATGTGTGTTAAATTGATGAAATTGAGATAAATATCAGACCATGCCAAAATCAAAAAACATCGAAAAGCTTAGCACGGACCTCAGAGGGTTAATAAGCAATGTATAGCTTTCATGGAGACACAAGACATCGGAAATCCTATACTTCCAGCGGCGGGAGTCCGCAGGAGCCACGCAGCGGACGGTGGTGCTGGTCCTCCTCCGGGAGGACACTATGACGACTGGACCCCAAACCCTCTCCAACGGAGAGGAAGGGTTCAGTCTGATCACAGCCCACTGTCCAATGCACTCTTGCGCTGTAGGAGGCCATTTATTATGGCAACCTACAATGCAAACACAGTGAGGGAGGAGGCGAGGTTGGAGGAACTAGCGCACTGTGCCGAGGAAAGGGGAGTGGAGATCCTGGCAGTCCAGGAGCATAGGAGAGTGCACACTGACCAGCCAATCAACTATCGCAGAGTGGGGGGGTGCACGTTCATCACCTCATCTGCATGGCGGAATGATGCCCAGGCAGCAACAGGTGGCGTGGGACTCATGGTGAGCCCCCGAGCATGAAAGGCCCTTCGTAGGGTGCACCCGCACACCAACAGGATCCTTAGTGCCGATTTCGAGGGGAGCCCAGTAACAACGGTCATGAGTGTGTACTCTCCCACCAACGTAGCACTGATCGAGGAAGTGGAAAGGTTCTACGATGACCTAAGAACAGCGATACACCATGTGCCAGCTCACAACTTTCTGATAATCCTGGGGACTTCAACGCGAGACTCGGACCAGAGGATGCACCCTTCACGTACCACACCAATACCAACCGCAACGGAGAACATCTAGCTGCTCTTCTTACGGAACATGAGCTACTGGCCGCCAACACCCTGTTCCGTGAGAGAATGGGCAAGAGATGGACGTTCCAGGACCGAGCCACCAGTATGCGGCGTCAACTGGACTACATACTGGTAAGGAGGAAGCAGTGTTAATTTTGTCAGCTATTTTTAATTTTAGTTTTAGTCTTAGTCATGTGTCAAAAGCTCTTTTTCGTTTTTATCATATTTAGTCACCTTTATCTATTTTTTGTTTAGTCGAGTTTTAGTCAACTACAGGTCTGAGCATTTTAGTCTTAGTCTTTTTTGTTTAGTCTCGATTTAGTCTTTTTTGTTTAGTCTCAATTTAGTCGCGGAAAACAGAAGACATTTTAGTCTAGTTTTCGTTAATGAAAAGGTATTTTAGTCTCTTTTTAGTAACGCAATTCTATTTATTCTTTCAGTATAGTCTAGCCAAAACCAAAATATTTTGTCTTTTTAGTCAAACCCATTTCAAAATTCCCACAAGATTTCTTATCTTTATCTGATGAAATACAGGTTGAATGTTTAAGAATGCATTTGAGACTGGAGAGAGTCTGGTTTGATGGCATTGATCATTTCAAGGAATGTTTGGTTACTAGGCAACACCTGTTAGCTACTAGCTAGAAAACTACCAGCTGATTCACAATTAAGTTCAGTAGGAGCCAGTAGGAGCCCAGTAACCAAACATTCCTTGAAATGGTCAATAGATTCAGAAATAGTCAAACATGGAACATATTTGCATTTAAAGTGCATATTTATTTTTTAACCAACAACAACAATAGACATTTGAATGGTGTAAATACACAGTACACACTAATTGCAATCTGCTTGATATATATATATACGGTATATAAAATAAATATAAAATCACATTCTGAGGTCGGTGTTAAAGTGCCACATGGACTTAGAATAAACTAAGGTTAGGGTAAGAGGTCTAGGTCTGGTTAGGGGTTAGAGTTAGAGGTGGTCTAGGTCTGGATAGGGGTTAAGAGTTGGTCTAGTCCTAAATAATAACAATAATAATAATAATAAATAATAATAATAATAATAATGAATGCTACAATAACAAACAACAACAACAACAAAAAAGTGTGTGTCTGTGAAACTGAACTGAAAACTGTTAATGAACAGATTTTGAAATCAATGGATAAACCAATCTGAACCTTACTCCTCCAAAATCTCTTGTTCAATTCACACTAGCACTAACTTCAGAACATCCTCAACAAGGGCTCCTACTAGTCAGATTTGGGAAAATATCAAATAATTAAGCCCACAGTGCATCAAAACGTTTCACTGTATATAGTATTGTACAGTTTCTGAAAATTCTCCTTAACTCAATGTCCAATTATCATGAAAAAAAAAAGGGCCACATATTAATCACATATGGGTTGTAGTATGACTTCTGTCAGATTTTTTTTTACATCTCAAACACTGTCTCTGATATCTGGAAAAGAAAAAGAAAATGTCAGCCTGACCAGTCAGTCGCTGGTAACCATTACCACATTCACATGACTATTTAGACTTGTTTATCTTGAGAAAAGCACTTCTTTCCAATATGGCTCTTGCTCTGTTGCGGCGGCCACTTGAGAGGTAACCAGTTACACTGAAGACACGCTCGGTAAAGGCTTGGGAGGCTGGCATCGCCAGGAGATCTAAGGCCAGAGGTTTCAGATGTGGAAACACCATAGGACTCTGAGAAATCCAAAACTATATATATATATAGTTAGTGTTAATGATGTCTTGTAGATTATTATGGATATTTGCAACTCTATTATTTTAAGGACTGATAGGATAATATATGATAATAGTTTATGAATTAATAAAACATGTAGTGAAAAGTACAGAAATCATCTGACATATCTAAGGGAGTCAAAGTGTCGAATTTCATGGATACTGTAAGGAATACGAGTGTGTTCATTCAACCATATTTATTACAAACTGAAAATGTTCAACACTCACAATCAAATCAACTGCTCAACTGTTAGCTATTACTGCTGTGTAACGTTATGCCACGTTGTAACTCATACTAACGTTGTGTCAGACAAAAACCTTTAATTTCTCCGAAACGCGGGTTCACATTATCATTGTTTATTGTGTGTGTTCAAAGACGCTTGTAAAATACCTCTGTGGTGGACTGAACAAATGAACGGGCTGGCAGATTGCCGCCAGTCAATGCGGCCCTAGCAACCGTGTGGCGCAGTGAAGTGTAGCGTCAGGATTGGTTAGCGCTAACACCGTTTTTTCACACACGCCACACACACACAGGGCTAACGTTAGCTAGCAAGCAGCCCGCTATCTAGCTAGCAGCTGACTACTGTATACAGTTCCAATAGACTAACATTACACCTCTGTGATTTAAATGTGTCCTTACCTTAGACTCGGGGGTTGTACTTGGGTTGGATGCAGTTCCCTGTTGGTCAGTCTGTGTCTGTTCTCCATCTTCTTCTGCTGTGTTTATCCTCTTCAAATAGCGCAACATGTTTGCGAGTGCTCCCTTGACTGAGAGAATGGCCAGTACCGCGGGAACTTTTATTAAACATTCTGATATTTTCGCGGGTCTCGTGCAGTGGTCTCATGCCACTGTCAAGTAGGCGAGCACTCAGAAGACGCGCACCGTTTGCCAGTGACAGTGATATGCGCACTGAAAGTCAGCTCAGTTGACATTTTACACGTGGAAAAAAAAATCCTCTTCGTCCCGACTGCGTCCCGGGGAGGATTTCTGTTCATCCCAAATACATATTTTATCGTCCCCGGGACGACGGGACGGTGTTAGTCTCGAGCCCTGCTCCGCTCCTACACATCTGTGTGTGTGTGTGTGTGTGTGTGTGTGTGTGCGCGTTATTGCTTGTGTGTGGGGAGAGTTACTGCAACAAATAACGCGGGTGAGGAAATCATAGGAATTGCGCCGCACACATAGGAAACGGAAATGCTGCAATAATAATAAAACGAATTATTCTAAAAGTTATAATTATTTAGTCTCGTCTTGTTTTAGTCAACAAAAGTGAAAAGAGATTTCGGCAAGGTTTTATTTGGTAAACTACATTTTGTGTCGTCGTTTGTAGTCAACGACATTGCATTAATTATTTCGTCACGTTAGTGTCACATGATCTCCATTATCGTCTCGTCTCGTCTCGTTGTCGTCATGGAAAAAAGCTTCGTTGACGACCATATTTAGTCATCATTTTCGTTGACTAAATTAACACTGGGAGGAAGTGGAGGAAGTCCATCCTGAACGCAGAGTCCTACAGCACGTTCGACTCTGTAGGCTCCGATCACCGTGTGGTTGCTGCGAGGCTGCGCCTGAGCCTGAGGGTCCCCAAGAGCGCCCCGAGGGCCCGGCCCGACTGGGAAGCCTTCGCAGGAAGCCCTGAACTCCAGGCCAACTACACAGCGGAGGTGAAGGCCGCCTACATCTGCTGGCCGAGGAGGGAGCCAACGACCTACGAGCGGTTCCTCTCCACCAGCGAAGAGGCAACCAGGAAATGGGTACCGACGAAGGGGAGACATAGAGCCTCCCCTAGGTCCAAACACCCGGAGGTTGTGCGAGCGCGGACACGGGTGGAAGAGGCACGCAGAAGCTTTGAGAGAGAGGGGACCGCGGAGAGTCAGGAGGAGCTGAACGGCGCCAAACAGCAGCTGTTCAGCACCTATGACAGGATCAAAGGGAGGAATTGATGGAGAAGGTGAAGAAGGTGGCGACAGTACATGGCGAACGGAGATACAAGGAGTCATGGAAGGTCATAAACGAGATGAGTGGGCGCAAGAGGTCGAGGGAGGGACAGCTGGCAGGCTGCAGCCCAGAGGAGAGGGTGACCTCCTGGTTCACCCACTTCCGGGATCTCCTAGGCACCCACCCAACAGTGGACGGAGCTGAGGAAGAGATACCTGCAGTCCTCACGAATCTTGAGATTGACGATGGCCCCTTCACAGCTACGGAGTTTGCCACAGTGAAGTCCACCCTGAAGGAAGGAAAAAGTGCTGGACCGGACGGTATCCCCCAGGAGGTCCCTAAAAACTGCGATCTCGATGACATCATACTGGAGATTTGCAACCAGGCTCTGATGGAAAACATCAAGCCCGATATATAGTCCCTCTCTAACATCATCCCGGTGCCCAAGTCTGGAGATCTGGCTAAGCCTGACAATTATCGTGGCATTAGCCTGACCTGTGTCATAGCGAAGATGTACAACCGCATGATACTAAACCGGATTAGGGACGCCATTGACCCACACCTGAGGGATAACCAAAATGGCTTCAGAAAGGGAAGGACCACCGTAGGCCAAATCCTGGCCTTAAGGAGAATCATTGAGGAGGTGAAGAAGAACAACTTGACAACGGTGCTGTGTTTCATTGATTTCAGAAAGGCATTTGACTCAATAGACAGAAGCACAATGCTGAAAATCCTTAAGGCTTACGGGGTCCCCCCGGGACCATAGAGGCCATGTACAAGGGCACAAGAGCCAAGGTTGTAACCCCAGATGGCATCAGCGAGGAGTTCGACATCCTAGCAGGGGTGCAGCAGGGGGACACTCTTGCCCCCTTCCTCTTTATCGTAGCCCTGGACTACGCGCTTAGGAAAGCCATTAACGGGCGGGAGCAGGAGCTTGGCTTCACAATTACACCGAGGAAGTCCAGTAGAAGCCCTGGCATAGCCCTGGCAGACCTAGGCTACGCAGATGACATCTGCCTGGTGTCTGAACGCGTGGAGCAGGCACAGGAGCTCCTGAACAGAGTGGAGGTGGAATGTGCTAGGGTTGGCCTCAGATTGAATGCAAAGAAGACTGAGGTAATCACCTATAACATCCACATGGACCATCCGCCGATTACAACATCAGAAGGCAACACTCTGCAAGAGGTCAATGACTTCAAATACCTGGGTTCCTGGGTGAACTCCACAGAGCAGGACCTTAAGGTCAGGAAGGCTCTGGCGTGGAGGGCCCTGAACGGTATGTCAAGAGTGTGGTACTCAAATCTCCCCCGAGCTGAGCCTATTCCATGCCACTGTGGAGTCTATCCTCCTGTATGGCTGCGAAAGCTGGACCCTGACACCCACCCTGCAGAAGTCCCTGGATGGGTGCTACACCAGAATGCTATGAGCAGTTCTGAACGTAGACCAGAACATCCACATTACCAACAAGGACCTGTACGGGCGGCTACCGAGACTCAGCAAGAAAGTAGCATCCAGGAGGATGAAGCTGGCCGGCCACTGCCACAGACATCGGGAGCTCCCAGTCAGCAGGCTGGTCCTGTGGGAGCCAACACACGGGCATCGGTCGCGGGGACGTCCCGTGCTAACTTACGTGGACGTGCTGAAGACAGATGCGGGAGCTGAAAGCTCTTCGGAGCTGGCCGGGTGTATGGAGAACCGAGAAGATTGGAGACTCCGATGGAAGCTCGTCTGAGGACGACCTAGAGAGAGAATCCATGTGTGAAAATGATGTCTCATGCTCCCTGAACCACTCTTTCACAATTTGAGCCCGATGAATCGTGGCATTGTCATCTTGGAATATGCCCGTGCCATCAGGGAAGAAAAAATCAATTTATGGAAAAACCTGGTCATTCAGTATATTCAGGTAGTCAGCTGACCTCATTCTTTGGGCACATAACGTTGCTGAACCTAGACCTGACCAACTGCAGCAACCCCAGATCATAACACTGCCCCCACAGGCTTGTATGGTAGGCACTAGGCATGATGGGTGCATCACTTCATCTGCCTCTCTTCTTACCCTGATGCGCCCATCACTCTGGAACAGGGTAAATCTGGACTCATCAGACCACATGACCTTCTTCCATTGCTCCAGAGTCCAATCTTTATGCTCCCTAGCAAATTGAAGCCTTTTTTTCCGATTAGCCTCACTGACAAGTGGTTTTCTTAAGGCTACACAGCTGTTTAGTCCCAATCCCTTGAGTTCCCTTCGCATTGTGTGTGTGGAAATGCTCTTACTTTCACTATTAAACATAGCCGTGAGTTCTACTGTTGATTTTTTACGATATGATTTCACCAAACGTTTAAGTGATTGCCGATCATGATCATTCAAGATTTTTTTCCAACCACATTTCTTCCTCGAAGATGATGGTTCACCACTATCCTTCCAGGTTTTAAAAATGCATTGGACAGTTCTTAACCCAATTTTAGTAGTTTCAGCAATCTCCTTAGTTGTTTTCTTTGCTTGATGCAGGCCAATAATTTGACCCTTCTGAAACAGATTAACATCTTTTCCACGATCACAGGATATGTCTTCCGACATGGTTGTTTAAAAATTGAGAAGCTACTCACTGCATCAGTTAGGGTTAAATAACTTGTTGCCAGCTAACACATATTAATCACTGCAGTAATTATCCAATGGAAGGCTCTTACCTATTTGCTTAGTTAAATCCAGGTGGTGACATTTTTTTGGGCCAGGCAGTCTATCAAGAACTTCACAGAGAGGGATACTATGGTTGGGTTGAAGTGCATAAACCCCTTATTACACCTAAAAATGCATGTTTGCGAGTTGAGTGGTGCAACGAGCACAGGCAGTGGTCTACTGAGCAGTGGAAAAAGTCACATGGTCAAATGAGTCATCCTTCACCCTGTTCTCAACAAGCGGACGAGTGCATGTGTGGCACATGCCAAAGGAAACCTACAGGCCCAAGTGCTGTTTCCCACAATGAATGGTTCTGGCTGCTCTATTATGGTGTGGGGTGCAGTCTCCTGGCATGGTTTAGGTCCACTCAACCCCTTAGAGGCAATGATAAATGCCAATAAAGACAAAGCCATTCTGAGAGATCACCTTTATCCTATGGTGAAGTATTTATATCATGATGGGAGTGGTCTCTTCCAGGATCTCAATGCCTCCATCCACAGGGCTTGAATGGTCACTGAATGGTTTGATGAGCATGGAATTAATTTAAATTATATGCCATGGCCATCTCAGTCACCAGATTTTTCCACCACCATTAACAAATTATGGAATTTTTGTATTCCATCCCTCCAATAGAGTTCCAGACACTTGTAGAATCTACGCTAAGATGCATTGAAGCTGTTCTGGCAATGTGGTGGCCAAAACCCGATTAAGACACTTTATGCCGGTGTTTCCTTTATTTTGGCAGTTACCTGTAGCTAAGAACAGTACATTATGATAGTGAGCTAATTTAGCTAGATTAACTTGATTAGAGTAACCTAACTATACATAATGCAAAATAGCTAGCTAGCGAGTTGGTGGAACTTGTACCGTAGCTGAACAAGTTCAGAGTAATGCTACCTAGCAAACTTTTCTAGCACAGGTATGTATTACATAACTTTCTAATATGTCTGGCCAACAAAACATCTGGCTAGCTAGCTTACTAACTTACTTAGCTAGCCATTGCTATCAAAAGGAATTTGCTAGTAAATTTCATGGTTTCAAGTTAGAAATACCACACAACCCAAGTTGGTGGGAATAAGTGTCAAGTTCGTTGAAAAACACAAAAGTTATAGAACCTGGTTGGCTAATTAGCAAGATATTTCTGGGTTAGAAAACAATTCCACTAAGTTATTGCAATCTTTTGAAAAAAAGCAAACTGCTACACAGGCTTTCTAAGTGATGGTCTGGACATTCATTTCCATAACTTGATAGATCCGCAGATGAGCTCCGGTGTCCATTTTCATTTGGAATCCTAATCTTACAAATGAGAAGTTCCTCGGGTAAGTACTATTGATTCTTGTTTATGCAGACTGACTTTGTTTTAGAAGTGAGAAGGATTTACCCTGCACATACATTATATACTACTGGTAAAAAGTTTTAGAACACCCCCATTTTCCAGTTTTGACTGAAATTTAAGCAGTTCAACTCCAGTGAATAACCTGAAATGGTACAAAGGTAAGCGGTAAACGGCCAGAGGTTAAAGAAAAAAGTTTAGGTTAACAAAAACAGGGCTTGGGGCCATGTGTGAAACGCCGGCGTAAACAACACAAACTGTCCCGACAATTTGAAGCAAGATTTTATACAGACATACAATTTTATTCAAGATGGAAAGATTTTCTGCGCTGCAGTGTTTGAGAGCATCGATGGAAAGCGACGAAGACAATAACTGACGAAGAGTAAGTAACTATATTTGATTTGCCATGTTATCAAATACTCGTATTCAATATATGAATTCCGTGTGTGAAATTGCAGCGTAAACAATGTCCCGACATTATATCGGATCTTGTCTGTGTTTACGGTTGCGAGCTGCCAGCAACAGACGGTGTATGCTGATATTTATTTGATTTACCATATTTTCAAATACTCGTGAAAATATATGAATTCGCGTCTTGTGACGCTATACGAAAAAAATCAGAATCATTGCGGACTGCTGCGAATAATTAACGGGAGGATATTTAACCAGCTGGCATTCTGTTTCGGCGCTTGGACATTATCTAGCTTAGCTTGATAATACCTATTGTGATTAATGTTTCTTGCCTCTCGAGAAGTTGTTTGTGTGCTTATTGTGGTTTAGATTCCCAGCGTTTAGTTTATTCCGAGATTTTGGATACGTTTTGTTTGTTCCTGATCGTTGGTTATTTTGTTTTGTCTTGTTTATGTCTTTCCGTGTCTTCGTAGACACGGATTTTTCGTTTTCCTACAGACGTTTAAAGATGAATATCTTAAACTTTTGATCATGTGCCTGTGCCCAATGCCAGACTTTGGATGTTGTCAAACTGGCTTCTGTTGGTCGCAAGAAATGCGTATAGGCTACTCTGCAAGATGTCTTTGTCTGATGGCCTTTGACCATGATCTTTCAGGTGTGGATCATGAATATTCAGTAAATTAGCATATAGCCCTCCCACAGCCTGAAATAAATGTGACCAGTTCTGATAAAAACAGGTTTTTAGCTATTTAGATCTCATATGTGCTAAAACATTTTCACACCCTTACATAACCAAGACCTTGATGAACAAACGCACATTGGCAAAACAATTCGTCACTATAGTTTAGTGTGTGCTTTCACAACTTTTGTGACAGCAGAAAAATTAACTATTTTTAACTTGTGTGTTTGTAGATCTATTTACAAGCTGCATATGATACTGACCAAACTATTGATGGCATACAAATGTAGCTGTGATTGTCCTTCAAATAAAAATATTAAACACTTTGGAGTAAATGTGTGTTAAATTGATGAAATTGAGATAAATTGCTGGCCGAGGAGGGGGAGCCAACGACCTACGAGCGGTTCCTCTCCACCAGCGAAGAGGCAACCAGGAAATGGGTACCGACGAAGGGGAGACATAGAGCCTCCCCTAGGTCCAAACACCCGGAGGTTGTGCGAGCGCGGACACGGGTGGAAGAGGCACGCAGAAGCTTTGAGAGAGAGGGGACCGCGGAGAGTCAGGAGGAGCTGAACGGCGCCAAACAGCAGCTGTTCAGCACCTATGACAGGATCAAAGGGGAGGAATTGATGGAGAAGGTGAAGAAGGTGGCGACAGTACATGGCGAACGGAGATACAAGGAGTCATGGAAGGTCATAAACGAGATGAGTGGGCGCAAGAGGTCGAGGGAGGGACAGCTGGCAGGCTGCAGCCCAGAGGAGAGGGTGACCTCCTGGTTCACCCACTTCCGGGATCTCCTAGGCACCCACCCAACAGTGGACGGAGCTGAGGAAGAGATACCTGCAGTCCTCACGAATCTTGAGATTGACGATGGCCCCTTCACAGCTACGGAGTTTGCCACAGTGAAGTCCACCCTGAAGGAAGGAAAAAGTGCTGGACCGGACGGTATCCCCCAGGAGGTCCCTAAAAACTGCGATCTCGATGACATCATACTGGAGATTTGCAACCAGGCTCTGATGGAAAACATCAAGCCCGATATATAGTCCCTCTCTAACATCATCCCGGTGCCCAAGTCTGGAGATCTGGCTAAGCCTGACAATTATCGTGGCATTAGCCTGACCTGTGTCATAGCGAAGATGTACAACCGCATGATACTAAACCGGATTAGGGACGCCATTGACCCACACCTGAGGGATAACCAAAATGGCTTCAGAAAGGGAAGGACCACCGTAGGCCAAATCCTGGCCTTAAGGAGAATCATTGAGGAGGTGAAGAAGAACAACTTGACAACGGTGCTGTGTTTCATTGATTTCAGAAAGGCATTTGACTCAATAGACAGAAGCACAATGCTGAAAATCCTTAAGGCTTACGGGTCCCCGGGACCATAGAGGCCATGTACAAGGGCACAAGAGCCAAGGTTGTAACCCCAGATGGCATCAGCGAGGAGTTCGACATCCTAGCAGGGGTGCAGCAGGGGGACACTCTTGCCCCCTTCCTCTTTATCGTAGCCCTGGACTACGCGCTTAGGAAAGCCATTAACGGGCGGGAGCAGGAGCTTGGCTTCACAATTACACCGAGGAAGTCCAGTAGAAGCCCTGGCATAGCCCTGGCAGACCTAGGCTACGCAGATGACATCTGCCTGGTGTCTGAAGCGCGTGGAGCAGGCACAGGAGCTCCTGAACAGAGTGGAGGTGGAATGTGCTAGGGTTGGCCTCAGATTGAATGCAAAGAAGACTGAGGTAATCACCTATAACATCCACATGGACCATCCGCCGATTACAACATCAGAAGGCAACACTCTGCAAGAGGTCAATGACTTCAAATACCTGGGTTCCTGGGTGAACTCCACAGAGCAGGACCTTAAGGTCAGGAAGGCTCTGGCGTGGAGGGCCCTGAACGGTATGTCAAGAGTGTGGTACTCAAATCTCCCCCGAGCTGAGCCTATTCCATGCCACTGTGGAGTCTATCCTCCTGTATGGCTGCGAAAGCTGGACCCTGACACCCACCCTGCAGAAGTCCCTGGATGGGTGCTACACCAGAATGCTATGAGCAGTTCTGAACGTAGACCAGAACATCCACATTACCAACAAGGACCTGTACGGGCGGCTACCGAGACTCAGCAAGAAAGTAGCATCCAGGAGGATGAAGCTGGCCGGCCACTGCCACAGACATCGGGAGCTCCCAGTCAGCAGGCTGGTCCTGTGGGAGCCAACACACGGGCATCGGTCGCGGGGACGTCCCGTGCTAACTTACGTGGACGTGCTGAAGACAGATGCGGGAGCTGAAAGCTCTTCGGAGCTGGCCGGGTGTATGGAGAACCGAGAAGATTGGAGACTCCGATGGAAGCTCGTCTGAGGACGACCTAGAGAGAGAATCCATGTGTGAAAATGATGTCTCATGCTCCCTGAACCACTCTTTCACAATTTGAGCCCGATGAATCGTGGCATTGTCATCTTGGAATATGCCCGTGCCATCAGGGAAGAAAAAATCAATTTATGGAAAAACCTGGTCATTCAGTATATTCAGGTAGTCAGCTGACCTCATTCTTTGGGCACATAACGTTGCTGAACCTAGACCTGACCAACTGCAGCAACCCCAGATCATAACACTGCCCCCACAGGCTTGTATGGTAGGCACTAGGCATGATGGGTGCATCACTTCATCTGCCTCTCTTCTTACCCTGATGCGCCCATCACTCTGGAACAGGGTAAATCTGGACTCATCAGACCACATGACCTTCTTCCATTGCTCCAGAGTCCAATCTTTATGCTCCCTAGCAAATTGAAGCCTTTTTTCCGATTAGCCTCACTGACAAGTGGTTTTCTTAAGGCTACACAGCTGTTTAGTCCCAATCCCTTGAGTTCCCTTCGCATTGTGTGTGTGGAAATGCTCTTACTTTCACTATTAAACATAGCCGTGAGTTCTACTGTTGATTTTTTACGATATGATTTCACCAAACGTTTAAGTGATTGCCGATCATGATCATTCAAGATTTTTTTCCAACCACATTTCTTCCTCGAAGATGATGGTTCACCACTATCCTTCCAGGTTTTAAAAATGCATTGGACAGTTCTTAACCCAATTTTAGTAGTTTCAGCAATCTCCTTAGTTGTTTTCTTTGCTTGATGCAGGCCAATAATTTGACCCTTCTGAAACAGATTAACATCTTTTCCACGATCACAGGATATGTCTTCCGACATGGTTGTTTAAAAATTGAGAAGCTACTCACTGCATCAGTTAGGGTTAAATAACTTGTTGCCAGCTAACACATATTAATCACTGCAGTAATTATCCAATGGAAGGCTCTTACCTATTTGCTTAGTTAAATCCAGGTGGTGACATTTTTTTGGGCCAGGCAGTCTATCAAGAACTTCACAGAGAGGGATACTATGGTTGGGTTGAAGTGCATAAACCCCTTATTACACCTAAAAATGCATGTTTGCGAGTTGAGTGGTGCAACGAGCACAGGCAGTGGTCTACTGAGCAGTGGAAAAAGTCACATGGTCAAATGAGTCATCCTTCACCCTGTTCTCAACAAGCGGACGAGTGCATGTGTGGCACATGCCAAAGGAAACCTACAGGCCCAAGTGCTGTTTCCCACAATGAATGGTTCTGGCTGCTCTATTATGGTGTGGGGTGCAGTCTCCTGGCATGGTTTAGGTCCACTCAACCCCTTAGAGGCAATGATAAATGCCAATAAAGACAAAGCCATTCTGAGAGATCACCTTTATCCTATGGTGAAGTATTTATATCATGATGGGAGTGGTCTCTTCCAGGATCTCAATGCCTCCATCCACAGGGCTTGAATGGTCACTGAATGGTTTGATGAGCATGGAATTAATTTAAATTATATGCCATGGCCATCTCAGTCACCAGATTTTTCCACCACCATTAACAAATTATGGAATTTTTGTATTCCATCCCTCCAATAGAGTTCCAGACACTTGTAGAATCTACGCTAAGATGCATTGAAGCTGTTCTGGCAATGTGGTGGCCCAAAACCCGATTAAGACACTTTATGCCGGTGTTTCCTTTATTTTGGCAGTTACCTGTAGCTAAGAACAGTACATTATGATAGTGAGCTAATTTAGCTAGATTAACTGGATTAGAGTAACCTAACTATACATAATGCAAAATAGCTAGCTAGCGAGTTGGTGGAACTTGTACCGTAGCTGAACAAGTTCAGAGTAATGCTACCTAGCAAACTTTTCTAGCACAGGTATGTATTACATAACTTTCTAATATGTCTGGCCAACAAAACATCTGGCTAGCTAGCTTACTAACTTACTTAGCTAGCCATTGCTATCAAAAGGAATTTGCTAGTAAATTTCATGGTTTCAAGTTAGAAATACCACACAACCCAAGTTGGTGGGAATAAGTGTCAAGTTCGTTGAAAAACACAAAAGTTATAGAACCTGGTTGGCTAATTAGCAAGATATTTCTGGGTTAGAAAACAATTCCACTAAGTTATTGCAATCTTTTGAAAAAAGCAAACTGCTACACAGGCTTTCTAAGTGATGGTCTGGACATTCATTTCCATAACTTGATAGATCCGCAGATGAGCTCCGGTGTCCATTTTCATTTGGAATCCTAATCTTACAAATGAGAAGTTCCTGCGGGTAAGTACTATTGATTCTTGTTTATGCAGACTGACTTTGTTTTAGAAGTGAGAAGGATTTACCCTGCACATACATTATATACTACTGGTAAAAAGTTTTAGAACACCCCCATTTTCCAGTTTTGACTGAAATTTAAGCAGTTCAACTCCAGTGAATAACCTGAAATGGTACAAAGGTAAGCGGTAAACGGCCAGAGGTTAAAGAAAAAAGTTTAGGTTAACAAAAACAGAAAAATAATGTAAATGTTTTGGAGTAGTTTCCTACACCATTAAAAGGCACTTGGAAACAGGAAGAAACTCTGACAGGAAGAAGTGTGACAGACCCAAAGGCACAACAAAATCAGACAAATTTCTGATCAGTCAACCGCTTGCGTGATAGGCGGCTCCCAGGACAACAGCTTCAAGCACAGCTTAGCACTGGTCAAAGTAAGTAAGTCTCAGTTTCAACTGTGAAGAGAAGACTTCGAGCTGCAGGTTTGACAGGTCAAGTGGCAGTAAGAAAGCCATTGCTAAGATGGCAAAATAAGAAAAAGAGACTTGTCTGGGCCATGAAGCACAACCAGTGGACTACTGAAGACTGGACTAAGATCTTATGGACCGATGACTCAAAATTTGAAATCTTTAAAGGTTTTTGTAGGCGGCCTTGTTTACCACTTACCGTTGTACCATTTCAGGTTATTCACTGGACTTGAACTGCTTAAATTTCAGTAAAAACTGGAAAATGGGGGTGTTCTAAAACCTTTGACCAGTAGTGTATACACAGTTTTCTAGCACTTACATAGCTTGCTAATGTGTCTAGCTAGTAATTCATCCAAGCCGTGATGTAAGAATATATATTGTAGCGCCCGAGTAGGCACTTTCTATGGCGTCATTATAGAGGGGAAATACCTTTCGGCACGCTGGCTCCACCCCCGCGCCGTGTTGGGAGCCCCGGGTCTAATTCCACAGCTGACGTGCGTAAGCACAATTACCAAATAATAAAAAGAGCGCTCTCACACAGGTGCGTTGTTGGGAGTAAGTACGGGATTGTGTGGGTGAGAGTTTGGTGAGAGAGAAAGAGAGAGTTTTGTTTTGTTTGTAGCCGGGAGCAGCTATTCCGTCCGCGGAAAACTCCACTGTGATTAATAAATCTCTTGTTGATTTCGAACTGTCTCCATTTTGTCATTGTTCATTGAGTAAATTATCGATTATTGGCGGAGTGGAAACCCCACGCCCTTGGTTTCGCTACAATATATATTACATTACATTACATTACAGGCATTTGGCAGACGGTCTTATCCAGAGCGACATACAACAAAGTGTTAACCGTAGTCAAGAACAGCCACCCTAGAGGGAAGTACAATTCCAGGTGCTAGAAGCAACCACATAGTTAAACTAGGACCCTGTAGGTAAATCTGTAGCCACAATTCAAAGGCAGCAATATAACAATCAGTGTGGAAAATATAGGCAAAATAATGCCTAAACCTAATACAATACATAAACAAGTAGACATGAGTGCAATACTAAACAGCTATGTCCCTAAGTTACAAAACCGGACTACAGGGAGAGGTGCACCCTGAAGAGGTGAGTCTTCAGTCGTTGCTTGAAGGTGGCCAGGGTCTCGGCTATTCTGACTTCCACGGGAAGGTCATTCCACCATCGAGGAGCCAGAACCGACAGGAGATGTGACCGGGAAGCACAGGTGCGGAGGGGGGGAAGGTGCCAGGCGTCCTGAGGTAGCAGAACGGAGTGGTCTGGCAGGTGTGTAGGGTTTGAAGATCTTGAGGAGGTATTTGGGGCTGATCCCTTGACTGCCTGGTATGCTAGGACCAATGTTTTGAATTTGATGCAAGCTATAACAGGCAGCCAGTGGAGGGTAGTGAGCAGGGGGGTGACATGGGAGTGTCTGGTAAGGTTGTAGACCAGACGGGCTGCAGCGTTCTGGATTAGTTGCAGGGGTCTGATGGCAGATGCTGGAAGGCCAGCCAGAAGCGAGGACAGGAGGACAGAAGGATGGAGTGCTCCACAGTGTCGAAGGCAATATATATATATACAATTCTGATTAGCTGACAGTGCATATATATCATAAACAGGTTTCATATTAATTCACCCAAACATTAATTTCTATAAATTCTGCCTTACACTCCACTTACACCAACTCCCACTAACTTGGGTTGTGTGGTATTTCTTGAAACCATAAAATCACAAACCAGTCTTTTCTCCTAACACTGAAACACTGTGCTGCTCAGCTCAGAGTCCTGTCCTCACAGATCTTTTTAATCAATCTTTGCTGCAGTGCAAAGTTCCTACTTGTTTTAAATCGTCTATCATTATACCCATACCTAAAAAACCTAAGATCTCATACCTAAATGATTATACACCAGTGGCTTTTACATCAGTTGTTATGAAAAGATTAGTTCTCAGACACCTGAAGGCTGTTACTAACCCTCATCAGGATACAATCCAGTTTCAATAGATGTGTTGATGATGCTGTGAACATGGGCCTTCATTACATCCTGCAGCATCTCGACTTCCCTGGAACATGTGCAAGAGTACTCTTTTATAGTTTTTCCACCAACAGCATGGCACAGATGGTAACCATCCATACCCGTAACTATAACTTTCACAGGTCGAGTCCCTGTGTCGTTTTTCTACTGCAAAACAGAACCATGAAGATAGGAGGAGTTAGATAGGAGGAGCTATCTGAAGTGACAAAAACGAATGCCACCGCTGTGGTGACATTAACGTTGACATTTTAAACATTCCAGCTCAGATTCACAAAAGCAGAACACGGCTTTCCCCTCAGAAGAGGGTTATCTGATTTATCTCTTAATCTGGATGGTTGCTCTGTTGCTGCAAGTTTGGTGGTAAAAGACCTTGGTGTTACTATAGATCCTGGTCTCTCATTTGATAGTCACATCAAAAACATTTCCAGAGTAGCCTTTTTTCACTTGAGGAATATTGCCAAAATTAGGGGCTTCCTGTCATTAATAGATGCATAAAAATTGGTACATGCCTTTGTTACATCTAGATTAGATTATTGCAATGCATTACTGTCTGGCTGTTCCAATACCTCACTCAGGAGCCTACAACTCGTACAGAATGCTGCTGCAAGGATCCTGACTAGAACAAAGAAGTATGAGCACATTAGTCCTGTGTTAGCGTCACTTCACTGGCTTCCTATAAACTATCGTGTAGACTATAAGGTACTCCTCTTAACTTATAAGGTGTTGCATGGACTTGCACCCTCTTATTTGATGGATCTACTTCATCCCTACAATCCCCCACGTTCGCTTCGTTCACAAGATGCAGGCAATTTGGTAGTCCCTAGAATATCAAAAAATACAGCAGGTGGCAGAGCTTTCTCCTATAGAGCTCCTTTACTGTGGAACAGTCTACCCGTCTCTGTGAAGGAGTCAGACACGGTCTCAATTTTCAAGTCTAGGTTAAAAACACATCTCTTTAGTCTCTCTTATAGTCATTAGGTGCAGATGTGGAGGGGTGTAGCAATAGAGCCTTCTGGTGCAATGAGCTATCCTTACTGTCACCAATCATAAGTGATGATCCGCCCCTATCAAGACTGCTGATGATGTGGTGGGATGGTCTCTGAGTGCCCTCATGGCTGTGTGCTCCCTGTGTCACTCACCTAATTAGTTATGCTGCCCTAGATTGCTTCTGCTAGTGCAAAAGTGTTATCACTCTACTCTTTCCCCTGATCCGGTGTGATATTTATCATAGTCATAATTGCACCTTTCCTCTTTTCTCCCCGGCTTAGTGGCACCTGCCCGGAGCTCACCTGCCCCAGAGTCAACCCCCCACCCCTGCCATGTGTTAGCCGGATGCCGCTGGCCCGGACCCTGCTGGTTCCATCCCCCGCCCTGCCCTGGTATCTGGAGGGATGAGGTCCACCCCACCCCTACACTTAGAATTCCCTTCTAAGGTTGTGTCTAAGGTGGTCTGAGATTTAGCGTGACGATTTTGTGACGATTGCGCTTGACAAATCAATTGTCTGCAGTATTGCTAGCTCCACCCTTGTGTCTCTGTTCGGCTCGGTAGTACCTAAACAGAGCAGTAGCTAAATTCAGCACGTGTACTTAGGTTTGGTACAGGTCACTTGGTGGTGGAAAAAGCAACAAAACGTGGGAGCACGGATTGGTAACCGTACCCTGCTTTAGCGTACTGTCCAGTGGAAAAACGCTATTTATAGACTTCAGCTCTGCATTTAACACTAACACCTTCACAGGAAACTCATGGGTCTGCACGTGGACCCCTCCATCTGTATGGATGTATGACTTTCTTACAAACAGGAGACAGACTGTAAGAATGCGCACCTATCAGTCTATTCCCCTCACAGTGAGCACAGGAGCCCTGCAGGGCTGCCTGCTCTCTCCCATTTTATTCTCTCTCTACACCAATGACTGTGTCTAACAACAGTACTGTTAAGCTCCTCAAGTTTGCGGATGACACCACTCTAATTGGCCTCATCATGGATGATGCAGAGGCAGCATATCAGAGTGAGGTGTGCAGACTGGCATCATGGTGCAACAACAATAACTTCTGAAACATTCTGAAAACAGTGGAAATGGTGATTGACTTCAGGAAGCATCCACCTGTGAAGGTACCACTGATTATCAATGGTGTCACTGTTGGTAAAGTGAATTCCTGGGGACAACAATCTCACACACTCTGAAGTGGGGGGAAAACATCACGAACATAAGAAGAATGTATGATAAAATGTAGGTGATGTGCCTGTTCCATGTATTGATGTATTATCTGTGCACTTTGATGTATTATTAATGTTGCCTATTGCACTATCCTTCTATTGCACTAATACACTGTCTGTGTGTTTTCACTGTGTGAATAACTAATGCAGCAACACCAAGAAACATTCCTACGCACTTAAGTGTGAATGACAATAAAGAAACTTCTGATTCTGATTTTGATTCTGATTAAATAGTTTCTAGCAAACAGTTTTAGCTAGCAATGGCTAACTAAGTTAGTTAGGTAGCTAGCCAGATGTTTTATATATTAACATTAGGGCGGCAGTGTAGTGTAATGGTTAGGGAACTGGGCTTGTAACTCAGAGGTTGCTGGTTCGATTCCCAGGTGGGGGCACTGCTGTTGTACCATTAAGCAAGGTGCTTAACCTGAATTGCTTCAGTAAAAATACCCGCTGTATAAATGGATTGTATGTAAAGAAATGTAAATTGTGTAAGTCCCTCTGGATAAGAGCATCTACTAAATGCCTAAAATGTAAATGTAAAATGTATTATTAGCCAGACACATTAGCAAGCTAGGAAACGTAGCTATTAACTAATCTTTTTTAGCTTGCCTTTCATTACTACTTTTATCTGGACTCAAGCTAACAGGCTTTTTTGCTATAATTCTCTATGTTCTTGGTAGCAATGATATGACTGAAATAAATGTCCATTTCCAACATGGCCCAATATCTCTCACATTTTTTATTTCTGACTTTCTGTTTGGCCCATTGTTGCCTATCTACTGTGCAAGCAATGAATGCTTCATCTCTTCCTGAACATTGGTTATCACTGTAACCATACTTAGGTGAACTCTTGGATCACTACAGCTTGGTATATGTTTCTGTGCAGCTTAAGGATTGAGATAAGAGAAAGGGTAGTCCTGTGGGGGCTGGCTACCCAAATATAGTAGCCCCCGTATACTCTGAGGTAAAATAGGCACTGACAGAGAGGTCTGTAGTGATCCAAGAGTTCACATATCTGTGTTTACAGTGATAACCATTATGTCTCACTTGCTTGGATCACTACAGCTTGGTATCCCCCTATACCAAACAATTTCAATGAGCTATGCCATAGCCAGGTTGTAAGAGTTATACCTTTACAGGCAAACTCATGACGATCAAGCACTCTTGTGTCACCATCACTCACAGGGGAACTGCTGAACCCACCACACTGGGGGCAGCCATGTTAACATGATAGTGCCTGGCAAAGGTGCTGGAAGACTGGCAGCAGCACATATGTTAGCTAAGGGGAGAAGCTTGAGAAAAGCACACAAGGCAGCGACTCCTCTGGTGGAGTGGGCCACAACTGCAGACAGCAAGGGGCAACCTGCTAGTCTCTTTTGAAGCGCTGATGGCAGCTTAGACTGGGGCATCTAAGTGAGGACATCATACCAGCTATAGCCCTGCTTATTCAGTGCGTGCAATACCTGCTTGAGGTCAGTGGGCAGCTCCGGATCCCCATCAGGCAGACATGCGATGAGCTTGCAACAGGGAGGCAGCATTCAGAAGCCGAGCCTGGAGGGCGAGGGCTTTGAATGTGCCCTTGAGGAGATTGTTGCTTGTATGTGTAGGGCCCAGAAGTCAGCGTGGTGTCTTCCAAATAATTTCCTTGTCTGAGTGCACCATAGGGACCATCGGAGGGTATTAGTTAATACCCAGGGCTCCGAGGACGCCATAAATACCCAAGGCCTGGCCTAGGGGGAAGCAGAGAAGTGTTCCCCTACCTTGGCCCAGGAATTGCTCAGCACCAGAATTCAGGGCAAGCTGGGACCAGCACATGGCACTGCACTGCGTCCTCTGGCTTGATGTCAAGTGCAGGCAAAATTCTGGAGAGGAGGACAGCAGGGGCGTGTTTAGGGGGTGGCCTAGGGTGGCACGTGGAATGCCCTGGAATCTGATTGGCCACCCCAGGTGCCACCCCAGATGCTGCGGGCGCACCAGCCCCCCCCGTCAGTGCCCCACTTGGGCCACCCCAGTCAAAACAGTCTGGACACGCCACTGGAGGACAGCCATCTCCTCTAAGGCATGCCATGGCCATGCTTAAACTGCACTCCCAAAAACACACACTGTATTCAGATGGTGTGTTAAAAATGCACTCAGGCAGCTCACTGCCACGAGGACATGGGTGGGGAGCACTACTGTATAATTAGTCATCTCTCTGTCTCTTCACCTGCTTCAGAAGGCACAAGATGGTGCCCAGCACCAGCAATCACACAGCATGTGCAAATACGTAAGACAAAGGAGAATGAGGTAGGATACCACGTTTAGTATGGAAATGTGCAGAACACTGTCATTCACAGCGTTAGGACGCAGGGTGTTATGTGCTAGTTTGGTGATGTTATTAATGGGCACATATGAACAGATAGGGCAGATATGCAATAAATTCCCCATCACACAAGACTGCATTGCGGATGTTTTGTATTGCACCCCACTCCGAGGTAAATTGTTCAATAACCGATTATTTGACATACAACCCATATTTAACTAAGTGCTTCAAAGTATTTTAGCTTTGCATATGTAAGGGAATGAATGAGGGAAACTCTACACCTACAGGTCTCTACACCTGTGCATTTGTGTAAGATACATGTTTTTAAATAAATATACGTACCCATGTATGTATGTATGCACACTGGTTTTTGTTATGTTAAATATTAAACGTTAACTACAATAAAATGTAGGCTACATAATTAGCCGGTTTATCATGGGGCAATGCCGTGAGCAATTGCATAGGTTGGATATGATTACCTTGGAGATGAGGGACCTTATAACGAGAATAAAAATGAACGTGATTGTTGATGTCCATACTTTATAAACGTAGAAGTTTATACATTATTTTAATTATGGTAATAGTGAAAATAACAGAGATATAATTCTGAAACGATGTCAATTGACAATGGTCATGATAATGTTGAGCACCCCCGCTCAAGTAATGGATATTACTTAGTCAAATAATAACATATATATTTTTATGTGGGATAACATCCATCGTTGCAGGAAGAAGAACAACATTTCAAGCATCACAGGTGTATCAATGATACATTGTTAATATTGTTAATAAACATATTGTAATATATGTCTTTGATGAAAAAACAAGCTAAATTAAACTAATGTGCACAACACGTCTGTTCCTTTTCCTCCTCTCAGACACGTATATTGGTTTCCTACTGAGAAAAGTGATTTGCATGTTGCATGTTAGTTTATTTTATTTTAGTATTGCCACATGATACCGTCCAAATATATACTCAATTTTATTGTAGTGAAAGCAAGTCTCATAACATGCTCTTTGCAAACCTTGGTACTTCCCCTTCATTAGACATGATGGAATTGCTATTTCTCTATGGCAAAGGTATTAAAGGGGAAAACGCTTGATTGGCCATAATGGACCAAACCCTCACTACAACCACAATCAATTTAAATCAACCTCTTTTACAACTGTACCACAGATGCTCTATCCTCTCTTGTTACAAACTACTAGAATAGACAAGGACAATTCATTTTTGCTTGATAATGGTTTTAATACTTTTGTATTTTACAATGTAAATATCCTGAGAATGCATAGCTTGTTGTGGTGAGACTTAATCCTTACTTATGTTGTATTACACCTATTGCATTACATGTATACTGTAAATATAATGATAATAATAATAAAACAACAAGCCACCATATACTGTATCCATCTTCCAATCCTTGTTAAATTATGTTGCTGAAACAAAAGTAATGAGTAATAGATGAAACTGATACATTTTCTTGATCAGCACTGCACGGGTGGAGGATGAAAATGCAGGAGAGAAAAACAGGTAAAGAAAAATTCTTGACCCCACCAATAATAGACTTCTTTTGGCATATTTGGTGCACGTGCATGTTATTCCCACATGGGGGCACTATCAGAAGCTCACTAATGTATGACCAAGTCATTACCTCAGCAATAACAATTGCACTCTAAAAAACACATATTCATCAGAATTGTATAATTGTAAAAACAATATGTGTCTGAACTGGATGAATTGCTTACATAATATGCAAAGCAAAATAATGTCAACAGCAGTAATTCAATGTTCCTGTGCAAAGGTTGGAGGTTGGACATTTGATCATCAAAAGCAGAGAGGGTTTGATTGTACAATACACTATGTTTTATACCAGATGGAGATGCAGAGAAATTGGTGTGTGCAAGAGCTTTGTGGTTTTGGATGACCCCAAGCCAGACCGAAAGCCCCAGGTCTTTGTAGTGAAGCTGCCAAGAGTTGTGAGTCAGCATGGCCCATAAATGAAAGGACAGCTCTATGTGGTGATGAAAGGAACAACTGGGTTGATTCCTTTTTTTCAGTTTGAGGCTCATAAAAAGAAAGCAGAATGAAGGGCTACACAGTGTGGAGAGAATACTGCTAACGTGTGTAACACAGAGCTGGGAAAAGCTTTCTTCAAACAATGGTTCCTTGGTGAGACTGGTTTTACAGCGGAATGGCTGACAAATTTTGTTTTATAGCTTTGTTTTTCAGCAAATACATCTTAAGTAACTCCTGCCAACTGTCCCATCAATTAATTTATCTGTGGAAATCTGCCTTTGGGTTCGGCTGAGCTTAAGTTATGGCTCATAGTAAAATTCACAAAGTAGTTATTTGGTTTAGTCACTTTTATGGTGAACTGGATGTAATGTGAATAAGAAATGAAGTGGGAGCCAGTTGTAACTAAAACGTAAATTGGGCTTCCCACTTGGTCAGACATCCACTGTAACATAGCAACAAATTTACAATGTATTAAAACCTCCTTGGAAGTCTCTCTTACATAGATTGTGACATAAAGCTCAATCTAATCTGAATAGGGTACAAAGTTATGTCGGAGGCTCGTTTGGGGTGAGTTCATTTGCAGCAGGCCTCAGGTGTTACGGCTCAGGTCGAGGATTCTGGGTACGGAGGAAGCCTTCCGGATGAGAGACACAGCTTGGTCCAGTTGTTGTCATTCAGAACACAAGATGGAGTTAATTTTAGTAGCCTTGCACTCTCACGTGTTCCGGCATGCCTGCCCCCTCTGGATCCCTCACTCTTCTCCTCCCTCACAGAGCCCCCTTTGTCCATTGTGAAAGAATAAGCCCCCCTTCCCCTTTTGTCAAGGGTTGTCTTTGTCCTGACAGTGTGACCTGTTAAACAAGGACGTTGAGGTGTACCACAACCCCTGATATTGCCAACTCCCTTCTCCCTCATTCTTCAAGCTACTTGGTGTGACACCAGGAAAAAATGTCTACAATTTAAGATCAAAACCACTGTGGAAGTATTTAAGGCTGGAATCACATGTGCATTGATCTTGTTTATGTTGAGCTTATGTGTTGAGCTTGCAGTGCAGAAAGGTCAAACTCAGACATGAATCCTTGTCCAGGTTTTCCATATAGTTCCACATTGTCAACTTCCACGGATTGTCACCTTCATCTCATTACCATGGCAAGCCTTCTGATAAATCAGTAATGAAGCTCTGGTTGGGCAGTGCACTAAGATGGGGACTCATTTGCTCTCCACTGCTGTATGTCTCCATCAGTACTCTATAACAGCTGCTCTCTGTTTCCACACTACTGTGTCAGTTAACTAGTATGGGGCTTAATTTGTTTATTTATGTTGTCCTTAGTTGCTGTGTTTTACAGGAATTTGTATTTTCTGAGCCGGAGCAGATGTGTACAGCGGTTTAGTCATAACATTAGTGTGTTATTCCTGACTTGTGTGAGGTTGTATCTGTTTTCCCTTTTATGTTTCAATTATGGTGGTTCAATCAGGCTGTACTAAGATGCCCAGTTGCCCCCAAAACCTTACTTAGTGGTAACTTTACTTGTAACTTGTTGCCTTGCCTCTTATGTTAGTTGTATGTGGTGTAGTCAAACAGTTCATGATAAGACACTGTCCCAGGTAATCGGTCTACCAGGAGCTTATTTTCTGACCTTTTGTGTTGATTGAGAGAGGCCTGGCAGCCTAACAAGGGCTGCAAAAGGTCTGGCAGCATGACACAGTCCTCACCCAGGCTCCACCAGGATCGCCCAGCTTATGTGCTCTCTCTGTGTTAAACCTGCCAGAGCCTGGGCGATTATTGCTGACAGGAAGACTGCTGGACAGCCTCATTGTGTCCAATGAGGTGGTGAGTCATCCTGCCTGTCTGTCGGCTCCCATTAAGCCCCCGGTCCTCTCTCTACTTGCACAGAAATGGAAAACTGATCAATTGTTGCCAAACACAGTAGGTCTTCACAGTAGCACTGCTTTTGGGGCCTTAAGTAAGAAAGGTCTGAGTTACCCCTGACCACCTACTGTAGCTTCCAGTCCAACCCGGGTGTGAGGGTCAACTCAGATCAGGTCAACACCCAGGTCAACACCCTGCTGGAATCAATGGGGCTCTGTGGATTGAAGTTGGGACAAGGACAAGGTGGGGAATACTTGCTGAGGGGAGGTGTGCATGGGATTGCATGTGTTTACCTTTCATATGGGACACATATTTTGGTGGCTATGCAAAAATTAGTGTTCCTGTTCATGATTTAGGGCAGGCTTGTAAGCAGGGACTGCTAAGCGGAACTCCACAAATTCCTTTAACACAGTTCATCTTAAAGGGCGCAATACTTTACATAAAGGAAAAAGAGAAAACGTCTGAATATAACATTAAAAAGCAATTGTTTATAATACAAATAAAATGGAATTACTTAATTGATAACAAGCCTTGTTCCATTCAGCCTTCATTAATAACATGATGGGTGGACAGATTATGGCAGTAGTGTTTCATCTGCCCCATCAACATATTAGCTGTACCTGCCCCACTCCTTTTGTGAGAGTCAGGTGGGTATTTTTTTGTGGGATTCAGTTTTGGGTTGAATTTGAAATATATTGTGGAGATTTAAATTCAACATTGATCCTCACTCCATATCACCAAGGCTGGATGGATGTCAAAGAACCAAAGCAGACTCATTAGCCTGTCAGAAGTTAGCCAGAACTGGCAGCCCGGTCAGTTTGGCAGAAGACAGATCTGGGAACACTAGGAGAAGTGTTAAGTCTCTGCTTCATGCCAAGGCACTGTCTCTGCCCTGCTCTGGGCTCTTCATGATGGACACATGAATCAGCTGTTTGACTTGACCCCGAAGTGCCCCCAAGGGTAGGGAGACCATGTCTTGGCTGCCCATCAGATACACAGCCCTATGCCAGCCTCTGCTCCTGGAATAAGAGGTGTGTGTGTATTTGTGTGTGTGTGACTGTACCCCCTCATGCCAAACCTTTAGGTTCGCCTCTGTCCAAATGTTTCCCCACTGAGTGAAATTACCTCAGAGACCAGATCTGGGGCAACTGCAGAGGGCCCTCAAAAATCCAGACTTTGTGTTCTAATAATGATGGGACCATATTGTTAATCCTGTGGGCGTTAAAAAACAAATAACTGGAGCTTACAGTGAGATCCATTAATTTAGCTTATATTAACAGGGGCGAGTCATTTCAGTTGCTTTGCCTTTCTTTCCTCCAAAGAAGGTTGTATTTATTGTCTTCCAGTACACCCTGATTTTCACTCAGTGCACAGTGTGAGGTGAGAAGGTTTTGGCTGAATGGACAATGAGCCTCTCATTGTTCAAATGGCATGGGTTGATCTGCTTGTCAGGATGCCAAAGAGTAGGAGAAACACAGGGTGCATATAAGGAGAAATGCTGGTTGCACTTGCTTTACATGAAGTAAAGCATCAGTGAAAAGAAAAGCAGTGGGAGATGCAAGTAGTATTTCCTGTTGTGGCTATTCTCCATTGGCCTGCGTGCAATTTCCCTTCACGCTTATGGTAGGACTAGAGCACAAGGGTGCTGAACCTAAACCCAAAAGTATGTCCACATTATTGCCTCAACTTACTAATGAGAGAAGGCATCACCTCACTGTGTGTTCACACGCATCTCCCCCAAAACATCTTTGGAAATAAAAATGGAGTCAGCAGCTTTGAGGTTACTTGCCCTGAAATTCTATGCCAAAGCATGGAAATTGATTTTAAATCACTGTTGGTATTTCAGAGCTTGTGAGGTATGAAGGCACCCAGTGATTGATTTAGATTTAGTTATTGATTGAGAGTTATTGATTCTATGCAGACTTAAATTTGACAACAAACTATAACTACAACTAAAAGAAAACAATGCATTATACTGCACACCATAATATTTTATTCAAAATACATTTATATATTAAGATCTTATGTTTTTTTGGTAAGGCAAAGATCTAAAGTCTCTTCTCTCTTATTTTCCTGTCATAACTTGCATGAGCATGACCATGCACCATAACATGGCATACAATATAAAGTTTAAAAAAAAACGGTCTCCATTGATTTAACATTGCTGTAAATCTCAGCTGGCTTCAGAATTCCAAACTTGCAGTTAACCAAACTAACAACACTTACTTCGGCAACTGAAGACCATATTGATGGTCACCAGCTAGCGAATATCTCACCATCCTCATTATCTAGCTGACAAACTACATTTACTGTCTGAATTTGATGAACCACGTCTCTTGCAGAATTTTATATTATACGTATTACCTACCACTTGTTACACTCATAGATGCCCTGGACTAATAGCTGCTCCCTATGAGCTATCTTGCAGTTTTCAAAATTAACACCCATAGAGACCTTTCATTTAAAGTTTTTAAAATAGAATTATGAATACCTCAAAAACAATATGGCTAAACATATCACTAGCACAAAGTAACATTACTAGCAAGCTCAATATAAAACACAAATGGATGGAAAACAAATGCCGGTTATGACTTGTTCCAAGCTTGTTAAACAGTTCTGGGTTAGTACTACTTCTTTATCAAGAGAAGCTTGATTAGGCAAATGTGATTGTGGAACAGAGCTAGCCAGCTGGTTAGCAGTCTGCACACACACATCCACACACACACACACACACCTACCACCTATCTTAAACCAGTGACATCAGACATGCCTCTTTCCCCACCTCCACATAAAAACAGTACCAAAAATTGAAGCTGAAAAAAGTGAGAGAAAGTGAGAGCACTTGATAGTGAAATCAAAGACACTTGATCAAATAAACTTTCTCATTGGTTGCAAACAATTTCAACGATACTTTTTAAACGTTTGAACATTTTTTGGTTTACAGTTTACATTTTTAATTAGATTTTTTTAAACTTTTGATCTCAATACATATCAATCAACTTCTGCTTACAGTTATTATGTTTACATTTACAGTTCATATTTTACATTTACACCTTGTGTATATTTTTTGGTCTATACTTTTGGTACTAAGTTGAGTCCAAACATTAGCTACTTATTGCTATATTAATGCGCAAAACAATAATTATATACTGATGAGATTTAATCTATGTGTTCCATCAAGACAACTGTGGGTGACAAGTTTGGGGAACCATATGTCAGGTAGAACAAGGTCCGAACCGCTTCTGCCTGACATATGCGTGAATATTTCTGCATTGCCTCAAATTATTTCAAAATGTGAATTTTGAAGCTAGCCATAACCATTCCTGAGAAACTGAATTGCTTCAACAAGCCAACTTCTATAAATAAACATAATAAATATAAAAGCAAAATGGCAGATATTTTGATGGCATACAGTTCAGAGCCAAAGCTAACTTGACAATTTTTTAATTTAATTCAAAGCATACTTAATTAATATAGGCAAAGCTCATTTATTTTGTTGATCAGAGTTGTCTGCTATATAATACATTATGCGATCAATTCAGTGTTGAAATAGTACAAAGGTAAGCGGTAAACTGCCAGAGGTTAAAAAAAAAGTTTAGGTTACCAAAAACTGAAAAATAATGTACATTTTTGGGCAGTGAGTAGTTTCCTACACCATCAAAAGGCACTTAGAAACTGAAGTAAACTCTGACAGGAAGAGGTCTAGCGGATCCAAAGCGACAACAAAATCAGAAGACACGTTTCTGAGAGTCAACAGCTTGCGTGATAGGCGGCTCACAGGACAACAGCTTCAAGCACAGCTTAACACTGGTAGAAGTAAGGAAGTCTCAATTTCAACTGTGAAGAGAAGACTTCGAGCTGCAGGTTTGACAGGTCGAGTGGCAGTAAGAAAGCCATTGCTAAGATGGCAAAATAAGAAAAAGAGACTTGCCTGGGCCATGAAGCACCGTCAGTGGACTACTGAAGACTGGAAGAAGTTCTTATGGACTGATGACCTGAAATCTTTGGTTCATCATGCAGGGGTTTTGTATGCCGTCAAGTAGGCGAAAGGATGGTTCCTCAGTGTGTGACACCAACTGTCAAACATGGAGGAGGAAGTGTGATGGTCTGGGGCTCTTTTGGTGTATCCAGAGTTGGCGACTTGCACAGAGTGACTGTTAACCTACATTAACCCATTACTTGTTCCCTGAAAAGGGCCTTTTTTTATAACTCTGAAATTCACATTCTTTTTCCGTTTTTGGTCAAATAAACTTTTTTTTTATACCTCTGGCAGTTTACAGCTTACCTTTGCACCATTTCAGGTTATTCACTGGACTTGATCTGCTTAAATTTCAGTAAAAACTGGAAAATGGGGGTGTTCTAAAACTTTTGCCCGGTAGTGGAAATCTTGAAGGTTTAATGGTATATCCTGGCTGCTGGCTGTGAGGCTGTGCACAAACCAGTTGGGCTGCCTCTGCCACTTCATTATGCCTGCTGCCAAACAAGGAAGCTAACAGCTATCATTTGTTTTCCTTCAGCCTTTCTTCCCTCCTTCTCTGTGTGTGTTTGTGTGGTGTGAGTACTACAGCACTGTCACACAGAATCCTATTCATGCATGCGCAAGTGATCCAGGAGACATTTGTAGCCAAGTGGACAAGCACAAACAATCCCTGATACAGGATTTGGGTGTCACCCCCCTTCCCCCCTTCTGTTCCCATTCAGCATTCCCCTCCCTGTGGCCACTGAGAGGTTGGGGGAGTTGGCAGGAATGGGATGGGGGGTGGGGGGGCACAGCTAGCACTATAAAGGTCTTCTGCTCTCTCTGCTGGCCTTTGATGCTGATCATGGAGGGCCAGAGAGTGTTGTCGTCCTACAGGAAGCGTTTTGGGGGACAAGCAGGTGGAGGGGGCCGCATCAGCCTTTCCGCCAGCCGCTACTCTCTCCCCGGCAGCACCCGCAGCATGGTGCTCCAGACCAGTTCCTCACGCCTGTCCGGCGGGCCCCCTGACCGGCTGGACTTCTCGCTGGACTCACTGCTAAAGGCGCAATACCGTGAAACGCGCACCAATGAGAAGGTGGAAATGATGGGGCTGAATGACCGATTCGCCAGCTACATCGAGAAGGTGCGCTTCCTGGAGCAGCAGAATAAGGTGCTGGTGGCTGAACTGAACCAGCTGCGGGGCAAAGAGCCTAGTCGTCTGGGGGACATCTACCAGGAGGAGTTGCGCGAGCTGCGCCGACAGGTGGATGGGCTGAGCACCGGCAAGACCCGTCTGGAGATCGAGAGGGACAACCTAGCAGCAGACCTGGCTGCACTCAAGCAGAAGTAAGAGGGATGGGGGGTGATCTGGCTGCACTAAAGTGTCTGAACATAGATCTACATGGGGACAGGAATTACATATGGCTGAGGTATTACAAGATTGTTTATTTGGCTCATTTCAAACATGTATTTAAAAGGGATTTCTGCAACATGTTTTGAGAGTGATTCAATGAGCCTGTCTCTCCTGTGCCAGCAAGTAATGACCTAAGAGTTCATCAAAGTAGGCAAGGAAGAACTCCTAATGACTTTGCTGGGGTTGGGGTTATGTCTTGCTCTAAGAATCAATTTATAGATCTACACTGAAACCCAAAGAGGCATCTTTACTTAACAGATTATTGGCATTTGGAAAAAACTGAAGCAATTAGGGCTGGCGAAGCAATTCCAGCTACTACTGTTTTGTTTCTGAACATACCCATTATACACCTACCATCAAATCTACTTATGATTTCAGTGTTATGGAAGATTTGCTTTGTATGCATTGTTGCACAACTAAAAATATGAGTCTTTGTGTGCAGTAGTCATTTTGCTTTATCAGAATAGTGACATAAGAAAGCTAACAAAGAATATAGTATTTGAGCCCTACTTATACCTCATTGATAATAATAGCACTGTGTGAAGACTGAAGGGGGTATTATGGTCATTTTGGTCAGGGGAATGAAGGGATTATGTTGTCCAAGTTTTTCTGTAGCCCCTGGTGGACCATTTTGATGTTAGGCATCCAAGAATGCTTGTGTTCTCAGCCAATACTATGACCAAAGACTGCCATAGAAGATAAGTATCACTGAAATCAACAGCACATATCCCACACACTTGAAGACTGTTGTTTAATGTTTAATCTTGCCATGTATAAATGCACTTTTTGCTCTGGATAAGAGTGTCTGCTAAATGCCTCAAATGTAAAATGTAAAAATGAAAGCATTCATCATCAGTCAACCTGGTTTGAGTTCTTTGACAAGTTTGCTATTACCCTTTGGATTGAGAAACAACTGTCAAACCCTTCCTCATATGTCCAAGATTAAAGACCCCCAGCTTTGGGGGCCAGACGTTCTTGTCTGTGGCAACAGATGGAGAAGCACATTTTTCAGCTCCCCCCGTGGGAAAGGGTGAACTCTTCTCTGTCTGTCTGTCTGTATTTGTGTGAATGGCTAATGATGCATGTTGCCCTCTCTCTGCATAATGCCTGCTCCCTACGGCTCTCAATGATTTTCAGCTCAGAAGCAGCATTTATTCAGGTTATGTGGTTTAGATGTGAAAGCTCCAGGTCACATGTGCCTCATGCTGTCTTTAGTTAGTTTCCAGCTTTGTATATTTGCAATTTGTATTCAAACTGCATTTTGAAACCAGAAACTGTATGTGAGCAACTAAAGTGGCATGGAGTCACCCAGAACAGTTAGAGCAATTATGTATTCAGTGACAGTGTTAGAATAATAATATATATTCTGTGCAACAGATAATGGTGCAAGAGCAATGGTTCATTCAGTATAACAGGTGACAGTGTTGAGTGTAACAAGTGTTGAGTGTGCCGAGTTGGACTACGCCAGATTACTGCCATTAAAGGCCTCTAAAGCACTGTAAAGCCAAAACAGCCCAGCACTAATCTTTCTACTCCCTTGGGGGTTTCATTTATCTTTACATGTGATAGAGTAATTTAAGAATAGAGTAAACTGCATCCTCTCAATGCTGAATATAAAGCTATACAGAGGAATGTTTTTGAGCAGCAATGGTATTTACTCCCTGTGTGTTTTCCCACTGGCCCATAGTTCATGAATTCTGAATGTGTGCTTTATGGCTTTCCCACTGATCCCTGTTTGTGGGGTGTTTATGCCATCCCACTGCATCCCCCACCTATCCACACCCCTCCCTCCATCAAACACTCCCATTCCCAGGGGCCAAATGCAGACACAAATGGAGAGGGGGGTTTGGATTTCAGTAATAAGCAACAATGAGACAGCTATTGAATGGAGTAGTGGGTGTGGACACAGCAGAAGCCCAGCAGAGTTTTTTCTTGATCTCTGCGTGTGTGTATGTGCATGTATCTCTCCATGAATGTACAGTGCATCCGGAAAGTATTCACATCGCTTCACTTTTTCCACATTTTGTTATGTTACAGCCTTATTCCAAAATGGATTAAATTCATTTTTCCCTCAGAATTCTACACACAATACCCCATAATGACAAAGTGAAAAAAGTTTTTTAGAAATTTTTGCAAATGTATTAAAAATAAAAAATAAAATATCACATGTACATAAGTATTCACGCTGTTTGCTATGACACTCAAAATTGGGCTCAGGTGCATCCTGTTTCCACTGATCATCCTTGAGATGTTTCTAGAACTTCATTGGAGTCCACCTGTGGTAAATTCAATTGATTGGACATGATTTGGAAAGGCACACACCTGTCTATATAAGGTCCCACAGTTCACAGTGCATGTCAGAGTAAAAACTAAGCCATGAAGTCCTAGGAACTCTCCATAGACCTCCGAGATAGAATTGTGTTGAGGCATAGATCTGGGGAAGGGTATAAAAACATTGCTAAAGCATTGAAAGCACCCAGGAGAACAGTGGGCTCCATCATTGTGAAATGGAAGAAGTTTGGAACCACCACAACTCTTCTTAGAGCTGGCCGCCTGGCCAAACTCAGTAACCGGGCAAGAAGGGCCATGGTCAGGGAGGTAACCAAGAACCCAATGGCCACTCTAAGAGAGCTTCAGAGTTCCTCTGCAGCGATGGGAGAACCTGGTAGAAGGACAAACATCTCTGCAGCACTCCATCAATCAGACCTTTATGGTAGCACTTGGCATTCAGGCCAAAAAGTTCAATTTGTGTCTCATCAGACCGGATAATCTTTTTCCTGATGCTCTTAGAGTCCTTTAAGTGCCATTTGGCAAACTCCAGGTGGGCTGTCATATGCCTTTCACTCAGGAGTAGCTTCCATCTAGCCACTACCATAAAGGTCTGATTGATGGAGTGCTGCAGAGATGTTTGTCCTTTTTGAATTTAATCAATTTTGGAATAAGACTGTAACATAACAAAATGTGGAAAAAGTGAAGTGATGTGAATACTTTCCGGATGCACTGTATATCTGTGTATTTGCTGTTGTGTGGGTAGGTGCTATTGGTTAGGCCACCAAATACATTTTTCAGTGTGTAGCAGCTCATAAAGTAGTCCAAAGGGGTTTTGTATAGCATACATTCATTTCAATAATCTAATTTATTTCATCAGATAAACCGTGCCCTGAACATGATCAAGTTAACAATTACTCATGTTTCCATTACAGCTTGCTATTATTCCCCTCTAGTATAAGCAAGTAATTCCCTCAAAATGCTGTTTTCTCCTTCCTCTCTCTCTTTCTCTCTCTCTCCCCTCTCTCTCTCTTTATTTCTTTTGTTCTCAGGCTGCAGGATGAGATGACCCTGCGCATGGAGTCAGAAAACAGCCTGAACTCCTTCCGACAGGTGAGCACACAAACACACGCATACCGAGCGCTCTCCCCATATAATTTGACAGAGGTGTTCCATTAATCCAACCGAGGGACCATGCTGCAAGATTCTATAACACCCTTTTCCCTCCCTCCCTCACTATGAAGGATGTAGACGAGGCGGCAATGAATCGTGTCCAGCTGGAGAAAAAGATAAATGGCTTGCAGGACGAGATCAACTTCCTGAGGAAGGTCCAAGAGGAAGTAAGTGCTGCTGTCATGGCGATCTCTCCCTATGACACACCCCTCAGTGTCTCAGTATTTTTTATTGAGGTGATTTTGAACAAGAGAACTGCATTGCCTTGAGCGATATATCAGAACATATCAGTAGTCTCAGATCATCCCAAGAACAAAGACCTGAGCTGAGTCAGACAGAAAGGCCTGGATTCAATCTGCATTTCTCCTAAACTTCACCTTAAAACTAAATGCAAGTACACATTTTTTCTTCTCAAAAAGAGTTTGCAGAGATCAGCAATCATCAAAATTATCTGTGCAAGTGAAGAAAAAAACAAACAACATTTACATTTTTTGTCAAAGTCTAAGTTAAGGACATGCTCAAAGTTAGGGATAGTAAGTGAATCAACAAATAAATGTTAATTGAATCCAGGCCTTAGACCGAGTGTTGGAAAAGCCAGATGAGTGACCAGATTGTTCACCTCACTTCCTGTTAGGAGCTGCGTGAGCTGCAGGAACAGATGATGTCCCAGCAGGTGCATGTGGACCTGGACATATCTAAACCAGACCTGACGGCGGCGTTGAAGGACATCCGCATCCAGTACGAGGCTATGGCCACCTCCAATATGCAGGACACCGAGGAGTGGTACCGCTCTAAAGTCAGCACCCAGTTGCCCAGTCATGCACGCCCACAATGACCCATCCCAGGTTTTGGTGGTCAATGGTTGGACACTATCAATATCTGGAAGCAACTAGCCTCAGTTAGCTTTATTCATAATTTTTTTTAACTAAAAAAAGACACTCAATTTTACAAAAATACAAAATCTATTAAAACATAAGAGAAAATACATCATAAATATTCACATAATAAGTAATATAATGTTCTATATGTTCTGTCTTACATTCTTTAAGATGTATGGATTCATTCATACATTTTTATTATGTACATCTTTATCCAGGCTATTTCAGACTAATTATGGTTATGCCTTAGTTGTTGTTACCATTAATGAGTTGTGTTGTCATTTCTATATATATGACTGTTGTTGTCCTGGCTTTGTGTATTCCAGTTTAATGATATGACTGATGCCGCCAGTCGTAACGGGGAAGCCCTTCGACAAGCCAAGCAAGAGGCCAATGACTACCGACGCCAGATCCAGGTCCTGACCTGTGACCTGGAAGCACTCCGTGGAACTGTGAGTCTACCTCAGTTGTCAGATTCCATTAGAATGCATTTTGATTAGAAGGTGAGTTGTGACAATTTGCTTTACCAGTTTGTGACACTACAGACTTTATTTTATTTATTTCTCTCCCATGCAGAATGAGTCTCTGGAGCGGCAGCTGCGGGAGGTTGAAGACCGCTTCCTTGTGGAGTCAGCTAACTATCAGGATCATGTGGGCCGTTTGGAGGAAGAGATCCTGGCCCTGAAAGAGGAGATGGCTCGCCACCTGCAGGAGTATCAGGACCTACTCAACGTTAAACTTGCCCTGGACATTGAGATCGCCACCTACCGCAAGCTGCTGGAGGGAGAGGAGAGCCGGTAAGGACAGTTAGAGGGTCTGTGTGCGAAAGGGGAAGAGTCAAAGAGGGTCTGTGGGAGGAAGGAGAGGAGTCAGAGAGGGTCTGTTGGAGGAAGGGGAAGAGTCATAAACAGTCTGTGGGAGAAAGGGGAGGAGTCAGAGAGGGCCTGAGGGAGGAGGGGGAGGAGTCAGAGAGGGTCTGTGGAAGGAAGGGGAGGAGTCAGAGAGGGCATGTGGGAGGAAGGGGAGGAGTCAGAGAGGGTCTGTGGGAGGAAGGGGAGGAGTCAGAGAGGGTCTGTGGGAGGAAGGAGGGAAGTTTTTAATGTGTAGTATTTCCTGTTCTGTGGAAGGAAAGATGTTGCTGCTGTCATTATTTAAGAACAAGGCATCAACCACATTGAAAAATGAGCTTCACTGACTGAAGCCCATACTGGGAAGGAGTCCAACAGAGAAGGAGGAGTCACAGACAGGAGAGAAGGAGGAGTCACAGACAGGAGAGAAGTCAGAGAGAAACAGGGGAGAGAGGTGTAAGGGAGTGGGGCAGAGGGGCAGAAAAAAGTATGAAGGAAGTAGGCTTTGGGGACAAAATGAGAGCATGATTTCATCCAGATATGAAGAAATATTTGCTGACAGCAAATGGCTGGTGGGCAGGGAGTGAACGGGAAAAGTGGCATGGATGGGGAAAATGTTTAGACAGACATGACATGTAGTCTATAGATGAGCTTTGTTTGTCTTTTTCAGTATCACTGTCCCTGTGCAGAGCTTCTCCAACATGCAGTTCAGAGGTGAGAAACACACCTGAAGTCAGAGTCCCCCAGGGTCCCAAGGCATAGAGTTCTCTTTAAAATATTAATAATAATAATGGATTGCATTTATATAGTACTTTTCATGTTGTGATCTCAAAGCACTTTACAGTGAAGGGGGAAACTCACCTCAACCACCACAAATGTATAGCACCCACCTGGGTTATGCATGGCAGCCATTTTGTGCCAGAACTCTTACCACACTGAGGTGACAGGGAGGGAATTATTGAGCCTTTATTAAGAATCGTTTTTAAATTATTAATTAATTGAATGAATTATTAAAGTGTTTATTCATCTCTACAGCAATATATTGATCAAGGCAACAAAATATAGACCCACCCTCATACTGAAAAATAATGTCTTGGTCCCTTCCATTCTGCCCAGTTGCTCCTGTCTTACAAATTTAGCTAACTTTATTCACATTCACAGCCTCAGTTTTTCATGCTTTTGAAGATTATACTGTGCTAACATCACAACACCACTGTTGTGCACACATTCTAAGCAGCACAACCAGAGGGTGAGGATAACTGGTTGACCACACTAAAGTTGTTCCCTCTTCCCCATTGACCAGAGACTAGTATGGATACCAAGCTGTCCCCTGAGTCTCACATTAAGAGGAGCATCATGGTGCGAACCGTGGAGACAAGAGATGGGGAGGTGTGTCAATATGTGGTGCTACCTCCATAGCTGCATGGCTTAGTTTGTTGTTCTGGTCAATATAAATCTAATAAATCTAAGATTAAGATCAGTGAGGTGTGTGTGTGTGTGTGTGTGTGTGTGTTTGTCCTGTAGGAATTTATGTCCCCCTGTGCTGTTTATTTCTTTGTTTCTTTTGTAAGTTAAATAGCAAGGTTTAATTGAATATGATTTTAGATTTTGGAATGTGGTCCAATTTTACTGTCACATGACTGAATGCTTTCCACAACAGGAAGGAGACAACTGCATTTTCATATTAGTCCATGTGAGGGCGCTATGTGTACAAGAGAAAAAACATTTGTGCAGTTCAGAAAACTAGAGCTTTATGCAGCTGAGTAAACAAAACTCTGTAATGTTAAATGAGTAAACACAATTAGAGTAACACACATGCACACACACTTGAGCACCCCAACATAACTGTACTGTTATGTTACTGTACAAACAGGAATTGCATTAAACCTAATGACTTATTATTTTGTCACAGTGGTCGTAAATCCCATTGCTGTTATAAAAGAGCTGCCACCTGGATGGGGCCGACCTTCAGTGACATGTCTGCTAAGAGTTTGCTAAGAAAACCCTGTGTGAAAAATAGTAATACAATTTAAACTGTTATACCTGCCATCATATCTGCCAGCCTGCAGGTCCCAAATCGGTGATGCATTGATGTAATAAATACATTTCTATGACTTTTGCCCACATCTCAACAGTGACATTTAAAATGTTCTATGCCAAAATCAAACACCTACTTTTAATCAATTATGTGTGCCATATGACACCAGATACACATGGTGTAGTTGTCTTAGAAGCAGAGTGATTCTTTCATGATCTGTGCTATTGATGCTGTTGTCTGTTTGTTTTTCAGATCATTAAGGAGTCCTTAGCAGAGAGGAAGGACTTGCCCTGACTGCCTGGTCTAGATGACTGCCATGGGCATCTCTCTGACACTTCCCTCTAATAATGAATCCAAACCCACCCACCATCATCTTTGCCCCCTCCCCCAAGCATAACAATTAAACCAACTCAACATGAGGTGCCTGATTAGCAATTTAGTCAAAAACAAAACATTCTCTAGATTTATATTAGTTAGCTGGAGTAAGGGAGGCTTTTGTACAAGGCAGTCACACCCTGCCCCTGTGAGGGCTTTGGAGCTGTGGGTATGCCTGTCCTGCCTCAACATGTAATCAAGACAGATGACGGAGATGTAGGTTTGTGTTCAGCTAATCATGAGAAAGCAGGCTGACATTGTAAGGTTTGTGTGTAAGTGAATTGTCAGAAGGAGATTATAGAAGAAGGGACTGTAGACCAGACAGATCTCAGACATGGAAGAAGGTCTATGTTAGATGTTGTGACTGTAACATGGCCAGTAGGTAGGTAGCATGTTTTATTTACCCCACTCGGTAGCCATGGGACCCCACAATTTCTCCTCGCAGGGAGTTAATAAGAGGGGCTGTCCTCTTTTTATCTCTTCTATGCCTCCCCCTAAAATCCTGCTGATGTCATCCCCCCATCATTGTATCACCATCTCTTCTCTCTGAGCTTTGACGGGGTGTTCCATCTCTCCCTTCTTATGTGCGTCTTTTGATTTTGTCCTGCTAGAAGTGGTCACTTATGATTACAGGGTGTCTTGTCTCTTGGGAGTGCCATACGCCCAGTATTTAATGATGAGACATCATGTGCCCTCCACCCTGTAGTTGGATGAAGAGAGGCTAGAAATAGGGGATGGACAAAGAACAGGACAGTGGGAAGGAGGTAGGCTTCATATACACTTTCAAAACCAGGTCAAGTTTGGGTCAAATTCACCTTTTCTCCTTTCTTTGCTCCTTGCTTTATCCAGACCCACTAATGCATTCATTCTAGCTCAGAGGTGTCCAGCACCTTTATAAATGCAGTATATCTTATAACCTGTGTTAACAGAGTGTGTACAATGCAGAAGTGCCAAATAAGACTGAAGATGTATAGTACAGAACTGAACTGTGCAAAGATATGATACCACTGGGTAAAAAAAACCTCCCATTATGCTTCATGACCTCATAGTCAGTACACAAGGGAGGACGCCTGAAACATAAGCATAGAGTATTTCAATCAGAAGAATATTGTTAGCAATGGGGCTCAATTGACATGGGCTGACAAGAACATTAACTAGATTCGTTTATAGTCTTCTTGAGGTCCTAGTGAGGTTTCGTCAGTGTGTAGTCATATTAAAATGACTAGACTTCACAACACCCACCCATTTTTCGAATGTGTTTTCAGGCAAGGAGTAGCACATTTTTTGGATTGATGAGGGACTGTAAGGGAAGGGCAGTCTTCCTGGACAGCCTATTTAGAGTATAGCATATTTCCCAGGCAGTGGGAAAGCAAGAAGGTCATGTGTCCAGGTCTCCATGCAGGAGGTGGGCGAGGCCCCTAATTGGCTTTCTAAAGAAAGTGCAGCAGCCCTTTCTTTAGAGGCAGAGTGTGACAAATTCAGCAGCATAACAGTCCAGTTGTGTGTCATTTCAAATTGTATTGACGCAGGCCCCTGGTGTCACTCTGGGAAAACTTGGTCACAGGCAGGGCCCAACCCATGCAGCACTGATAACTTCCAGCAGAGAGGCCATGTCACCCTGGCCTCTGTACCATGGTATGTGGTGGAAGGCCAGAGCAGATGTTCATTGGTGCTACAATTGCACAGATGCACAGTGAAACACTAGCCCTCCTTCTAACAAAACACATTCACTTATTCAGATTTGTTTATCTCCCTATTTAGATGCAGTGTCTTGAGCCAGTGCACTGTGCTTTGTTTTGCAACTATGTTTACTTTAATCTTCTCCTGATATCTCCATCCTTTGGCCTTCTCTCTGAACTGAGACTTTCTTCTCTTTTTGCTGCCCTCATTCTTCTCTTCCTGTCCATTCTTCCTCTTTTCCTCACCGCTGGACTCTTGACACTTGATAAATGATGACTTAGATTCTAGATTCTTGCTCCTACTAGCAAATGTATTCAACTACCTTTAACACAATTATGACAAAAAATATAAATGTAACTATTTTTTTGCCCTTGGTTTGTGAAAGCATTGTAACCATTTACCAACAATAAAAAGACCTGAAGTTTGATTCATATTTGTATATATTTTTTCTTTATTATAAGGTTACATTTAACTTACCATAACTGATATTTAAACTCCCGGACCCAGATTAAGCCTAGTACTGGACTAAAATAGTACCAGGCTTTGACTAATCTGGATTTAAAAAGTCTGCTTTCCAGAAAGAAAATTAGAGCTATCCTGGAACTGGGTGACAGTATAAATAAAACTTCGAAGGTGGTAGGTTTAACCTCAGATTCATATTTTCCCCATTGCACTTGAGGAAATTAGTTTATGTGACCATTTCCGCGTGCAAAATGAGGTTGAGATAAAATCATTGCTTGAAGGCTTTCATGCGACTGTCTTAGACTGCCTATCCCTTCTGCTCTACAAGTATTTGTCATGTTAAGGTTTTTGGCATCTGGAAGTTTTCATCATGGGACTGGATAATTGGTGTGGTGTAAATGAACCAACAGAATGCAAAATAACCCATAAAATATGCAATTCCATATGTAAACTGAAAGAAAGCTCTATAAAGTTCCCTGCTGCTGCAGCACAAGCCAATTGCAAGGTAAAATTCTATGAGTATGTGAACTTCCCCAGAGTCCTTCCACAACAGATGCTAGTACAGGAAACGTTCAAGGTGTGTGCACTCTCAATTTAGAGTTGTCAAATTGTTGCTTGGTGGTAGGTAGTTCAGCTTGAAAAAGTGTAGAATTTTACTTGGTGACTGGGGTTATGCTCAGACTTTTTGTCCACCCCTTACCTTAATGCAACAGGAGCTAAGAAACAATGTTACAGCTAAGCTCATATCCATACCAGGGACCTCCTTTATAAAATGTTCTATTTGTTAGAATTTGATAGGTTTAGATGTAATTATACATTTAAGTGTATGATCAGTTTCTAAATAGTGTGTTCGTGTATTCATGGTTTATAAAATGTCTGTATGAATGAATTCATTTGCATAAATCACACACGCATTTTTCATTTGTGTATGCGAACAAGCTCTATGACTCTGTCCAGTGAATGTTCTCAATTAGCCTTATGGTGTTGTAATATATTGTAATATGGGGGCTTACTAGAACTTATCTCACTATTGAATTCACTTGGATGTGGCGTAAGGAAGTCTACCCAGTCTATGAAAACACGTTCACAGTGTAAGGGTCTCTTCCTGAGGCCTTCCATCAGTGGTAGTGCAGCTACAGTACTTTGAGAGCGGTGTGAAAACTCTGTGCTGCCCTTTCAAACACAACTGCTCAGTGCTCTGAAGCAGAGACCTGTGCTGGTTCTACTGAGAACCAGAAAACATTTTATTTCAGATTTTACGAGAAGGATTTTACTGTAGAAAGAGAAGAACTGACACCTCATCTATCCTTTATGTCACTTTTTGTAGATAATTCTGCACTGCAGGGGAAAAATGTTGCTAACGGTTGGCTACAGGGAACTGTCAGGAATTTTCTGTGAGCTGTTTAACTGCTCATTATTCAAGCACTATATTCTACTAACATGAAAATGCCTACATAAATAAATGTTTAAATAAATAACCAGTACTAAATAAATCCCAAATATGTTTGCCATGTAAGACATGTTGTAATGAAAAGCTTTGAATGGTTGATCCTCTTTAGGCTGCAAAAGGAGATTTGTTGCTCAAGAGACTCATTGCAGTTTGTCCATAAGTAGGATAAGGGTGGTGATAATTCAGTCCTACCCCTGCTGCATCGGGTCTACTCTCACCTTAAAAGGCCCAAAAGGATGTGAGGATGGTGTTTGTAGACCTTATTTACTGTAACCTAAATTTAATGGTTACAGCTTTTAAACTTTAATGTAAATCCACATCTGTTTTTATGGATTCTCTCATTTTTAACAAACAGGGGCCAACTGGTTAGGTTAAATGGCCACTGCAACTCTATTAAAATCTCTACAGGTACTCCACAAGGCTCTGTCATCTCCCCTGTACTATTCATCTGATATACAGATGACTGCAGGGACACAGACCCTGCGATGCCTTCAGATGACATAGTTATCATTGGCACATACAACAGAAGAGCACCTCCAGGCTTCAGAAAATGCACTTGCACATTGGTGTATGGAGAATTACGACTTGAATGCATCCAAGACCAAGGACATGGTCATCAAATATAGCTGTGCTCAGCCTTGCCTATCCGTGCTGCAGGTTGATGGGAAAATAATGCTGTAGATTAAGTGTCACATTGCGGTATCATCCAAGAAGATGTTGCATTGTCATCATTGCTATAGTAGTGCTTCACAATTACCTGAAACAACACAGTTATCCGGATCCTTCAATCGAAGATGCGGATTAATCCATTTCCACAGTTTACATAGACAGTGACAGAAATAGACTATTTTACTGAGATTATTTTCATTTGCAGCAATTTAAATTAATAGGTTCAAACCATTGCTGGTGTAAGTGAATCAAACAATAGAAATTAACTTAGGCCAAAAAAAAAGTAGAGTTTTATACATTGTGCCTCAAAGCTGGCGTCACCTTGTGCACCACCATTTCTGGGACCACATGTTTCTCAACTTCGCTTTCATTGCCTACTCAATACTTTTATTTTAATTGTGGCTATTTTAACAATCAGTAATTGGATTGGTAGAAATATTTTTCTTCAAAATATATTTTTCCAATTTAATGTTATTATGCAGTCTATGCTTTTCTGACATTTCAATGGTTTATTAACTCTCCATCCAGCACTGAAGAGTTAATATGATCTTCATATGTATTACAAATTATCCTAGATTTTTGAATGGCTAATTCAACGAAGAAACAATGAATTATGGTACTCTTGGATTACTGAAGTGCTCAGGTTTCAAGAAGTTAAAAAACATAAAACTGTCACTTACTTAAATAATGTATTCTTGTCCCTGCAGCCTCCTGTCTATCAGTAATCCCTAACATCTAATAATATACACCATTTGGCAGACGCTTTTATCCAAAGCGACTTACAGGAGTGAATGCATACATTTTCAGTACATGTGGCCCCAGTGGGGATTGAACCCACAACCTAAGCGTTGCCAACGCTGTGCTCTACCAACTGAGTCACAGAGAACCACAAACCCTGTATCATCTGGACAGACTGCACAATAAAACATACAATTAATTCAGCTTTCTCCCCCCCTGGACTTACCACTTCACAGCACTACAGCACTCTAAAACACTCACCTTCAACAACCACTACACACTTCTGGACATGAGCATATATTATCTATTACAATATTCAATGTCTTTTGAAAAAGAAAAATTATGATTGGCTCTTCCATGAAGAAAAACTATATTTGGAGGCAATTAAAATCAAAAGCACTGCTTCAGTGTACTTTATTAAGATCTTAATAAACCGACATACCTATTAGAACAATTAAACCCAGTGAGCAACTTACTATGCATTGCAGCTGTGCAATCATTGGGCAGAATACGGTTTAATCAATCTTCAATCAAGTGCAATATATTTGGGAGAAAAAATTATTTGTTAAATAACATCTTTTCCTCTGAGGAATTGTATTTTATATTTGTATAATATAATGTTTTATATTTTGAGCACACACAATTCTTTGCCTTCTACAGCCTTCTTTGCTAATCTTTATCAAGGGTGTGAATCATTTTGGAGGGCACTCTATATGCATTACCTTGCAAGGAAAATATATACCTTGCTTGATTTGCCAATCAATTCCAATTTGAAGAATTCAAACAATAATTATGTTCATATAGAATGCCATGTGAGAAACCAGGTGGCATCAACTTTAAAGCATTCATCAATCAATGCTTATATTAATTACCAAAGACCACACATTAGACCATTACCAGATATATTCCAGTTAGTGCTGCCTGGTTATGAGACAGATTTGCTAATAATCTACTCCAAGAACGATCTTTAATCAAGTTCTTTATGTAATTGAATTTTTTCATTTTTCCTAATATCTGTATCATTGCCACCAGTAATTGGTTCCTGTATTGCTTCAACTGCTGTCATTAAAATATTAAGATATTACAAATAGTCTTGGTTCTCTGGTTCAAAATAGTTTGACCCCTTTCTCCACAGAACACCTTTCAAATGTAGATTTTTCTGAACTTCCAAGTACACCTAGCAGCACTCACATTTTATAAACATTTTTAAGCATGATACAGCATGTAAACTCCTACAGCAAGAGAGCAAAGGTTTACCTTATCACTTCTCACCATTGCCCCTATCTCCCATTTAAAAAATAACATGGGATGCTGGGATGTTTTTTTCCCATCAGAATATCCATATCTGCAATGGCTTCTTTTAGAAATCAACTCACTCAAACTTGCATCTGTTTTCTAACCATATATATAATCATCAAACCAGAAAACAAAATAAACTGAAATGGTTGGCAATAGAAATGTATTCTCTTTAGATGTAACCTCTTCCCACCTATAACCTGCCGTTTTCCTCACCTTCAAGCTACACTCCCCCCTCTACTTTTTCTTCTTTCAATAACTACCCACATCTTTTCTCGTCTCATTTTTCGACTCACACCTCATTCTGGTTACTCCAGCAGAGCAGGAACCCATTGAAAAATCTTCACTGGGTTCAACCAAATTAGCAATATTTTTTAAGAACATACAGTATGTCTTCTATAACACATTTACACAAACAGGGGCACAAATAAATGAAAAAGTGCAACTTTCCCATGGTTTAAATGCATAAAGCACCAACTGGAGTGTATTATTAATCCCTCCTGAAGATAATGCTGTGCATGTTTACACACATGCATGTGTGCTTAGTGCCAAAGGGCTTATTGTTAAATGACTATCATTATTTGCCTTCAATATTTGACATGTTTGGTAACTATTCATTCACAATTGATAGGTGCTGTTAGAATGATGCTGCTGTTTCTGCTGCTGATGTTGATGATAATGGTGATGATGATAGTGATGATGAAGATTGGGTTCTTTTTATATTATCTCACCATAGGATGAGGCTCATTTTCTGTTCAGAGGTCTTCACTGCAGCCTCTGATTTCTCAGTTATCATTGTGCGGGGCGGAAATCAGGGATGATTGCATGAGCTCTTGTCAAATAATCAAACATTTTTACAATAGCCCCCTGTAGCAGCTGAAGTACCCAAAGAGCCATATAATTGCATTAATCAGCATCAGCCTTGCTGATCCCCCCACCACTAAAATGTCTTCTTAGTGCTTCTGTTCATTTGCAGTTATGCTGATGATTTACTGAGTCACGAATAGACCTTTGTCATAACCTCCTGATTTTCTTCAAAGAAAAAAATGTATCTATTGCAGCATGTGTTATGTTCATGTTAGATACAGTAGTTGACATTTAACATATATGACATATATCTTTCTGTTCCAATGCTGCCATGGCTTTTTTATTTAATATTCATTGTAAATACAGATACATTTATGTGTTTATGTGTATAAGAAATATACTGTAACGTATGCATGTGTGTGTGTGTGTGTGTGTGTGTGTGTGTGTGTGTGTGTGTGAGTGTGATACTGTGTGCTGCTGGGTTCTTATCTGTGGAATTCAGCATCTCAGGGCTGTTGTGGAGGTCGACCCAAGCTGCATGTGGAATCAGTCACAATGGCATTCAGTCTCGATAAAAGCACTTCACAGGGGTGTGGGGGCCTTGACGCCCAGCCATCCAGAACCTTTCCGCAGAAAGTCCCTATGGGCCTGCTGGGAAAGATTGCAAAGTACAGAATGCTCACTGGGGGTGAATGAGCTTCCCAGAAGGACATTTCATGAGCCATGAATGTTTACTTAATTAATGTTTTATTATGTTTTAGTGAGATGGAAGGAAAAATGATATATATACAACATGGAGACATTGAGAATGTAACTGTAGTGTGCAAAACTTTTACACAGAATTAGAAAATATTTCAGGGCTTTATTGCCACACTACCTCTCTGTGGCTTTCTTCCTTTAGGTAAAAGTATTTTCAAGGTGTCAAATGCAATATATTTTCAAATAGAACAAAGCTTACATATGCATTTAAAGTTATCCATAAAATGAATGGATATAGTGTGGTTAGAGTGTCTTTTAATAAGCAGTAAGTGGGGAAGAGTTCAGTTGGGAGGGGAGGTGTTTACTGGACACTAAGCAGGGCCATGCCCCCTCCTCCTTCAGCGCACATTTCTGGTCCCTCCTCAACCCTCTCCCCAGGATCAGGGACAGGCATGCAGGCCTGTTGGATAAATATAGCGCTCACGTCTGCGCCCCGCTAAGAGAAAACACAGCTCACCCTACCCTCCATCCCATCTGTCTGTCTGTCACCCTCGGAGCCTGGGCCCCAATCCAGTCCTTATCCCGCACCTCTGAATTAACGCCCCTTTAATTAACCACAAATTCTGGGAGCCGTATGTGTGGGACCCTACCTGAGTGCCCCATCCCCCTACTGGCCCCCTGCCAGGATAAGAGAGCAGATTCAACTGTGACATGCTTTAGTTGGGAGATGCACCACAGTGGGGGGGGGGGGGTGATTAAGAGGGGGGCTCATGGCTTCAGGTTATCAGGTTTGTCACTTTCAGTTTAATGTTTCTTTTTTGCATTTTTAAATGCATTTCTCTTCCTCTAGCAGGTGACCATTTTCGTTGAAAGCGTGAGAAATGAACAGCCCATTGGACGAGATCCTTAAATCAATTCTCTGCCGCTGGCTTGTTTTTACAGTACACTTTGAACAGAATTGTGCTGTTATCTCACAAGCCATTCTTCTGCAAGGCTCCTTTACACCAAAAATGGTTTTGCTGAGATTTGTGGGGTCTTGCCCATCAATTTTCTGTATTTGCCTTCAGGGTTTTTTTGTAAATCCATCCCCAGCTTTTCAAAAGCAGTTTTCTTCCTCCTAATTTGTCTTCAAATGCTAATTAATATTCTGCCTTTTGAATAATAAGCAATAAAAACTGTCAAGATGTAGATAGACCATGTTACCATTTACCATGTATTTGTCATTTTAAAGATGCCTTCATGATTAAGTTCAAAGTATTAAGCATAGACCATCAAATACAGTCCTCATGTACCATCTGGTCTCTCTTTAGTACCTGTGGAGGGAGTCAGTCGGTGGGACTTTCCGGGGGCAGGTTTGGCACTCTCAGGGTGTGAGTATGAACTGTTGCCTGGAAGGTTGCTCCAAAGGCCATAATTGATTTAATTATTATTTAATTGATGCTAATTGGCATTGTGGCACATGTCTATAATCCAAGCTTCTGGGAGGCGGAGTCTGTGTGGAGTTTATATTGAGTTCTGTGTGCATTTGTCGAAAGTGACTGAGTAGAGTGCTTCCTGTGTGTGTCTGGGAAAGGGAGAGAGAGGCCACGCTGAAATAGTGTCTGCCTCTCTCTTTCCCAGACTCAGGCTCTTAAATAGGCTTACTTTCTGCCTGGCTCAGGTGGGACTCTAACATTCACACACCTAATCACAAAACACCAAACAATTGACAGACCACCGGGCAACAGTTCATACTCACACCATGAGAGTGCCAAACCTGCCCCTGGAAAGTTCCACTGCTCCAAAGGCCTCCACAACATGGAAAAACAAAGGCAACACTGCCACTCCCATGTTGCCGAGACCGACGCCCTCCACAGTACCTTACACTAATCCAAACCTCCACCCGCTGCCACAGTCTCTTCAAAGTCCCAACACCTGCTGTATGTGTATGTGTGTGTGTGTGTGTGTGTGTGTGTGTGTGTGTGTGTGTGTGTGTGTGTGTGTGTGTGTGTGTGTGTGTGTGTGTGTCCGTGTGTGTAATATGTTATCTAATTTTATTTTTGTTCCAAGCCATTTCAATTAAAGGGTATAGCAAAGTTTCCAGTGCATTGACATTTACTGGGGGTGATTTGGAAAACAATGCAATACATTATTCATATTGCAACTGATATTTTCTCTCTTCCACAAAATCTCACAGTTCATACAGCGGTGTCATTTTCTTTTTCACTGTGGCTCTTGACAAATGTTCACCTGCTACCCTGAGCTGTGAAGATAAAAAGAGAAAGATGTCTGTAGACAGATAAATCTACTCTGGGGACTTATAATGTAGCTGGGACACTGAGATGGAGAGTTGTTGTGATGGAGGTCTGCAGTATTAAGGTAGCCTGTGTGTTTGAAGGACATGGGCAAAGTAAACAGGTCCTGTCTCAGGTGAAGGGTCAACTTACTCCAGTACACTCCAAACTAAGGCTATACAACTGGCAGCCCAGGGGCCAAATGTAGTCTGCCATACATGTACCCTTGGCCCTTTGATCATTGAGAAGAAAAAAGGTTTTATTCATTATGTCCTGATCTCCACAGTGTCATCATACCTCCCACTAGAGACAGAATAATAAGTAATAGCTTTGCATATTTTATGGCATCTTTGTTTATACGTATGTACAATAGTATGTGGAAAAGTGTGGCCTAAGAATTTAACCCCTGGGAAGGATTAGTTGAAGAATCCTGCCATGAACCACATTTAAGCAAAAACATAATGTTTCAGGGAGCTTTAATCTGGTTATTAAAGCCTTATAAGATAATGCATGCAGGGATAATGCATGCCTTTAATACAGATTTGAGTAATTAACAACACTTTGGGTTGATTTCGATCAAAATGATATATTCTGCTTTAATACCCTTTTTATGTGGCAGTGAAGTATGTTATCCCACTACTAACTAAAATTACAGGAATTGGGACAAAAACCGATGCAACAATTTCCCATTACTATTTGTAAAATATATATGTATATATATGGACAATGAACCTGATCTTGCTTGCAGACATGAACACGACTTTTCATTTCAATATAAAAAGAGATCAGTCAAATTGCTGCTCTGCCTAAATGAATAAGGGCCCCAGATTTTCACATTCAAAGCCCTAATGAACAACAAGATATCCACCCAGTCAGCTGGTCATAAACTTGACAGTACAAGAAGAGAACAAAACTACCATCAATCTAAAAGTATCCATGAAAAACTAAACTGAAAAAATATTTTCAAATACTTTCAATACTCGAGAAACAAAACAAAAAAATTAAATACCTTGATACCTTAATTTAGAAGACTTCTTCAGCAGTGAAAATTCAAGATGACAATTTCTTACAAAATTCTGACTAATGCCTTGATTTGGTTTTACTGCCATGTGCTTTGTTCTTTATTTAAAGTAACAAATTTAAGCAAATGTAGTATTTGTATCCAGTCTTACACATATTCTTCTTAGCATGGGCTAAGTGTATATGTGTATGACAGTCATCATTTGTAAGATAATTGGACAAACATTTTGTAATGCATTGGCTGACTCCATGTCCATCAAAGGTGCAAGACATAAATGACAGCCAGAGCTGTGGGACTTGGAGATGGCGTTTATCTCACATGTAGCCCCTAACCTTCATCAACAGCTCTCTCTCTCTCTCTCTCTCTCTCTCTCTCTCTCTCTCTCTCTCTCTCTCTCTCTCTCTCTCTCTCTCTCTCTCTCTCTCTCTCTCTCTCTCTCTCTCTCTCTCTCTCTCTCTCTCTCTCTCTCTCTCTCTCTCTCTCTCTCTCTCTCTCTCTCTCTCTCTCTCTCTCTCTCTCTCTCTCTCTCTCTCATGTGTTAACAGGCTCTCCTGTTCGAGACTGAACTTGTACCAGAAGCAGCAGAGGTGTTGAATGTATTGCCTGTTCATGTTTTGAAGAACATACTATCTACAAGCCTCTCACATTTCCCTCTGTCTGTGTTTCAGAAAGGATTTTGTTCTCCATTTTCTTATCTTTCCCACTTTCTCATCAGCATTCACCCACAAAAGTAATATGTTTATAGTTCTGTCAAATTATACATCCAAAATTATCAGTCTACAACAACTTGGAAAAAAACCTATTGAACTGTTGCTCTTGCTGGTTAGTTTGTTGTTAGTATGTTATTATGGCAAATGCACTAAATCTATGTACACACTCTCTACACACTGTTTAACACCAGCTGAGGTAAGGTGTTCATGACTAAAATGACTAAAAATGCTATAGAGGATGCACCCCACTCCTACGTGGCCCATACCAATACCCTTCAACAAAATATTTTAAAAATGAAGAATTAGGGGGCTGCAAATATGTATTAGATCTATTTTGAGCAGTGTATTATTTGTTGCAATCGTGGTGTGAAAAAGGCAAGGAGGGTTGCTTTGCTCTCTATCAAGGCTAACAGTATGCAATCAATTTAGGTTGCCAAGTACAAGTAATTCCCCTGTTGGTACCATGTCAATATTTTAATGAAATAAATAAGACAAATAAAAAAGGTCTTGATTCTGTTTATCCAGACCATGGCTTTAGCCAGAGACATAGATTAGAGATGGCTCCCCATCAAATCACTGGTGCTTGCTTTTCAAGCGGCTAGAGGTACTGCTCACCAATACCTCCAGTCACTCATCACTCCCTACACCCCAGCCAGAGCCCTCCGCTCCGCCTCCTATGGCAACCTGAATGCCCCATCCCTCCGGGCGCCTGGCAGCTTTTCTGTCCTGACCCCTCGCTGGTGGAACGACCTTCCGCAATCGGTCAGGACCGCGGAATCACTTGCGACCTTTTCAGACTCCACTACCACTGAATTCTGTACATCTAGCTAATTGTCATCACCACTGCCTACTTGTTCAACACGATATACCCCTGCTTACTCCATTGAATAAAATAACAAATAAAAAAACCGTACTAACCTTTTCCTTCCCAGGTATGGTACGCAGCTGCCTGCAATGATGTCTATCGCTGTATTACTGATCTCTTGCGCTAAGTATGATTGTTCCTACCATGTATTTATGCACATCTTGTAAGTCGCTCTGGACAAGAGCGTCTGCTAAATGCTTAAAATGTAAAATGTAAATGTAGATTCATTCACAAGGATCAGAGGTTTTTCAGAATTGTAACTCTTTCATGAGTTACAGACTGATATTCGTTTATGATGTGAATACGTGAGTACTTACAATGTGGCTTTATTTGTCTTGTGGTTTTATGAATAAAGAAATACGTTTATATCTATCAATCCAATATTCTTTTTGGGCCAGTCACTTTCAGATCAAATTCAATGATGTGAAACAATACAGTCATTACCGGCAAAGCCTGCACGTCATTGACTCACAGGCTAAGTGAGAGGAAGGGAGTGTAATCCTAGATGTGAACAATGCGTCTCTCATTGCAATTGCAAATGATGGCACTTAATATCGTGGGAAAATATTTCTAACTCTAATTAACTTAAGAGCTTTATTTAAAGTTATTTATTTTACATACACCTCTCATCTGAGGCGGAACAACCTTTTATCCAAAAAGTAATTATTTTTAAAAAGTTTTGTCCCTGTCAGGCAACCCGGCACCCCTGGAGCCAACATGGTTAAATTTAGAGGGAGGAGAGATAGAGGTATTCTTTGATGACCTGTCCCACAACTTAGAAAATCCTACCCGTGTTACTTTGTTTGACTTCGGAGTTTAGATTTTCTTTATCTTATTTTCAATGACATGGGGGGTGTTGTTTTATCTTTCTTTCTTGCCCCCTCCCACTTGCTTCAATAACATATATTCAGTATTTTCCGCGTTTAACGCTGGCTGTTATACAGTCAAGCTGTTAAGAGGACATACTCCGTCTCTCACTGCTGTGCTATACAGCTGCTTTATTCCAGGTCACTGGCGAGAGGAAGCCGCGTTTTAGTATTGCCGTGGCAACCAGATTGCTTCGCTCCTGTGCGATACATGCTGTCAAGACTGTAAACTGTTAGTCTGTATTTCCAGTATGTTTTTCCATTTGAACCAATTGGGTTAGATACAGTTTCCGTTGAAACAAGCGAAGAAGTAAATGCATTGAAAAAGCCTGTTTGTTTCGCTTATTCAAAATGCCAGTAAGACGGGGTCATGTTGCGCTCCAGAACACGTACCTGGACACCATTATCAGGAAATTTGACGGCCAAAGTAAGTAGCTATATTATTATTTTTATTTTTTTAAATACAATTATTGGATAACAACTTCTTAAAATCTAAATATGTGGTTGTATCGAACAGCGTATACTATATAGAATGTTCGGGTAAAATGCATGCTAAGTGGTCTATTAGTGTTCTTGAAACTGCTAAATTAGATTTATTTGACTGGCTACAAAATTATAAAAAATACGACGAAAAATCTCAATTTTTTCTTCCTACATTTTTTCTCATTACATTTTTGTATTATCTATGTGGTATTCCAAACGTTTAAATACGATTTATTGTGCACGAAAGCAATCATGAAATCAGCGGTCTTATCTGCTAGTGCACATACACACGGTACTGTTGGTATGGCTACTTGTGTGCTATTATGATTGTTTTAATGTTGTAATGTGAACAGTTAGAATCACACTAATTATTCAGTTTATGTTTATTTTAAAATGTCTATTTAAAAGTTTGAAATAAACATGGAATTAAATACATATTTAGTCATTTTCTCTCATACCCAAATATGTCACCCCCAAGTGCCTTAAAAGTTAGTTCACCTGTAGAAACAAGCATTATTTATACGGACTGGTGTGGCATGACTTGTTGTGTGACGAGAAACCCTTTCAGTTTAATTTAAATGGATTAAATACAACACAAGCTCCCAGCCATGCTCTGAGCAGAGATGGTAGGGTTGTTGTGCTTTTTCACTTTGCTTCGGTATGAAGTCTCGCTTCACAGGTTAGACACTTAGGAATCTGGCTGGAGGGGTGTGGGAGAGGAAAGAGAACAGGGAGATGGATGTATAGTGAGAGGTAGAGAGATTAACATGTGCGTTATGCTTTAACATCGCAGTTTCATAAAGGTATCTGCTCCAGTACTCTTGAAAGACGTGCGCATGAATCTGCATGCACGTCAGTGCGCCTTTGCTATTTTGCTATTTTGTTGTCTGTGTGCATATTAATGTTACATTACAACAGTACACTACATCATACTTTACATGATACTGGAGTATTGAAAAAAAAAATCTTGCGGGTTAGGTATTTGCTTGTATTAGTCATTATTATAATAATTATCCTGTGATTTCGCAATGATCCGTTTCCGTAATTGACAAGAGATTGACTTGTTTTATTTTGACACTGTAGCTAAACAGATCATTCTATTTATACAGTCTACTGAATGCCAACTGTACTGTGAATATTCATGTTAATTTGCAATATGTTCACTGATGTACACTGCAGGGCTATTGAAGTACTAACACATCCATCTATGTATTACTGCGGCACAATTTCTGTATTCTAGTGGTTTAAAGCAGACATAACAAAACACCAACATAAAATATCTTTATAGGGTGTTAGGCCACCACGAGCCGCAAGATTGGCTTCAATGTGCATTGGCATAGATCCTTCAAGTGTCTGGAACTCTATTGGAGGATGCAACACCATTCTTCCACAATAAATTCCATCATTTGGTGTTTTGTTGATGATGGTAGAAACGCTGTCTCAGGTGCTGCTCAAGAATCTCCCATAAGCGTTCAATTGAGTTCTGGTTACTGAGACGGGCATGGTATATGGTTTACATTGTTCTCATACTGATCAAACCATTCGTTGACCACTCCTGCCCTGTGGATGGGTGCATTGCCATCCTGGAAGAGACCACTCGCATCAGAATAGAAATGCTTCCCCATAGGATGAAGGTGAAGCAATGTCCGAAACTTAATTAAAACACCTGTAGAGGTCATTTCAACAGAAAAAAACCTTCTAAGAGCTCCAGCATATAATTCAGCTTCTTTGTTTCCTCCCTATGTGAAGTATTGACTCTGCTGTGATAGAAAACAGCTGTCTTCTTTATCTGCTGTGTCTGCATCTGAAGCTCACGCTCACGCGCCAGGCAGATGTGCTTTATTTAGTGTGTGATACACACTGGCACACATCTCTAAATAAAGGAAATGCATATATTTAACTGTAACACAGTATTTGTCTAATTTTTGAAATTAAAGAAAACAAACATGAGGTACATTTATGAACCAGATACGTTTTTACATTTTCTATTTCACATTTTCTCATTTTTCTATTGATTGTTATTACATTCATTTGGACTATTGATTTTTAACACCACCCTAAATATTTGACAGTAATGTATCTCTAATGTTTAAGAAAAGTGCAATTTTGGCCATGTTTCCATATAAACTCTTTTGTGATTATGTCCCTCAAGGAGCATTCTTACAAAGTTGATTCATTGATGATTTAAAGCGGTATGATTCCCTATTTTGGGGAGTATTATAGTTTATCTTTTGTGTTATTACAAAGAGTTAAAACGAATTGTTTAATCCTACCGGCTGTAGGCTAGAGAAGTTACAGTTGTTCAGTAGTTCAGTGATAATTGCCGATATTAGACATCTCCTTTGCTTGAATGCCAGCTCATAATAAAAGGGGGCAAGAATTAGATTGAACAGGAGAACCAAAATATGTTGTAAAAATGTGTCAAAGCAAGGATGTATTTATACCTTATTGGTCAAAGTGACATCAGTCACACGCCAAATGTTTTGTCATTCTATTTCTAGCTTGTTGCCTTCTTATTGCCTTCACTTTTGTGTGAAACAAAGTGTAAAAATGTCTTACATTGGTTGAAAGCCATCATTCACTGTTCTATAGAGAGTAGATAAGTAACAGTTTCTGTATTGAGCCACATGCAGTTCCTGACATGTACATATGCTGCTCAGAATATTTGAATTCCTACATAATATAACACATGGTAGAGTGGCAGGTCTGAGTTTTTATCCTGCTGATTTGAATGGAGAAGCGATAGCTGACTATCAGTGCTGGGAGACTTAGGTGGATTAGTTATTTGTGTCCATGGGAGCAGTCTCTCTTTGAAGAGAATCTCACTTTTGATTCTGAGATGGCTCTGTCTGAACACAGAGTTAACGATACATCTGCCTTTTGTATTGATTTATGTCAGGCTCTGCCATTCAGTTCCACATACAGTACCAGTCAAAGGTTTGAGTACACCTGCTGGAAACTAGGTTTATCATAATTGACAATGTTTTACATCATATAAGTTTCTTTAAATACTTGAAAATTACAAAACAACACATGGATAAACAAAAGGAACATCAAAGCAATGTTAAATAAAATGTAATTGAAAATGTAATCTTGGATTCCTCAAAATAGCCACCCTTTGCTGTGATAACAGCCTCACAAACATGGGCCATTCGGTTAATAAGTTTCAGCAGGAAATCACCTGATATGTCTTCCCAGCTCTCCTGCAGCAATTCCCAGAGGCACTTGTGGGTTGCTTTGCTTTGACTGTTCTGTCCAGTTCATCACATACAAGTTCTATGGGATTGAGGTCTGGACACCGGGCAGGCCAGGTCCTTAGTTTGAGTTGTCCTTCACGTTCCCCCTTCACCAGATAGTTATTGCTCAACTTCGGGTCATTTCGGGTCGTTATCTTGCTCAAGAATGAAGGCCCGCTTAGCCGTAGTCCAGATGGAAGGTGTACTCAAACTTTTGACTGGTACTGTAGGTTATAAGGATTTAAAATAAACATTATGCACATATTTTTAATTTAATTTGTTTTGTGATTTGCTGCTGTGCCTGTTAGAAGAATCGGCTACTGGGCATGAGTAATGCTAATGGATTACATTTATATAGCGCATTCATCCAATTCTTTCATTGTGCTTTGCAGTTTAGGTAGAAACTCCCCTCATCTGGGTGTGTGTGATTAGATGTGTCGGTCAGTTGGAGCTGAGCCACAGGTGTGCTGCAGTAAATGTTCCATAGCTCCATAGCTGTCTGGCTGATCCAGGATACATCACGGACAATCACGGTGGCCTCACAGTTTGAGCTCCAGGCACTCCTTTGCTTAAATCCTTCCTCCTCTTGCTTAAGTCACCCTCCCATCTGGGCCCTGTCTCCTCAGGCCGCAAGTTCTTGATTGCCAACGCGCAGACCAAGAACTGTGGCATCATCTACTGCAACGAGGGCTTCTGCCAGATGTTCGGCTTCTCGCGAGCGGAAATCATGCAGCAACCCTGCACCTGCCAGTTTCTGGTGGGGCCGGGCACCATGAAGAGTGCCCTGGCACAGCTGGCACAGGCACTGCTGGGTGCCGAAGAGCGCAAGGTGGAGATCCTCTACTACTCCAAGGAAGGTACAGATATATATATATTTTTTTTTTACATTTTGTTTCTGATCTTATCCCATTTTCTCCCAATTTGGTAGCCAACTACAAGTCAATCCCCCCCTCGTAATGTCAGTTTGCTACCGTAGTCCTGTGACCGGTAGTGACGAAGGTGAAGCATCGTCTCCTCCGAGACGGCACTCACCAGGGTGTCGACCGTAACTCAGTACTACAGGGCCACTCCTGTGCATAGTGAACGTCCTGTCGGCTTCCTTCCCCCCTCCCTGGGGCGGACAGCCAATCGCTGCCCCCGGTGGCACTCCCGGCCAGAGCCGACCCTGCCGTGGCTGGTGGGATCGAAACCCGGTCGCCGTGGCCAGCGTCGAACGTTGTAACCACTGGACCTTGGGGGCTGAAGGTACAGATATTTCCCTGCACACTGCAGAAATATGTCCCCCAATTACTGGCCCAGGCTGTAATCGGATGTCAGTAGCATGAAATATAGAGGGCCTTTCCATGTTTTTCCATTCTATTTCTAGCTTGTTGCCTTCTCATTGCCTTCTCTTATGTGTGAAACAATGTAAACATTTCTTACATTGGTTGAAAGCTATCATTCACTGTTCTATAGATAGTAGATAAGTAACAGTTTCTGTATTGAGCCACATGCAGTTCCTGACATGTACATATGCTGCTCAGAATCTTTTAATTCCTACATAATATAACGTTACACTTTACTGAAGGTAATCTAAAAAAAATGTGACCAAGCCAAAAACCCCCAAAATAGAGGATAAACAGTCAAAATAATGTGTCTTGGAAAGGTCACATTGTACAAGCTTTGTAGCCAAAACTAAACGTGAGGAGCTGCAGCTCAGTGGTGTTATAGTTTTTTTCTAATGCTCATGCACATTTTTTTAAACCATTAGCATAGTTTTCAAAGCTGTTAACACAACATTCAAAACCACTGCATTTATTTAAAAAGCTAATTTGACATGCAAAACATCTTTAAAAAATACAAACTTGCATCAAAAGGAAAAACCTTTAGTGAAATTAATATGTAATTAATGTAATAATCTAAACAGAACAAAATAATTTCATTATAACTAAATCATGTCAACAAACACTAAAGTGTTCCACCAAAAAACATATGATACACTGTAAAAACTGATAGTCCATTACTCTAATTGAACTCAAAATAGAATTCTGTCATTGTGCATTACAGTAAGATAAACAAATTTGAGTATTACTCCTATCATTCCTGCAGGTCATTGCATTAATTTACTGTATGTTCAGCCATACATTTCCATCCACAGCACAGCAAATGTACGGTACTCGTTCTCCATGCACCTTTGAAAAAAATAATCCATGTGGCAAATCCATGTTTGACATTGACATTACAGTACAGTATGCCATTGCAGGCCTCATGCATTGTGATCATAGTGCAGGTCATACACTTTCCATCCCAAACCTGAGAAAAACATTTGAATGGGGTTTTGGAGAAGGGAAATTGATAATACAGAGCATATTGGTCTGTCTAATTCACTATTGGTGCATAGACCTCTAAATCTTGTAAATCGCTCTGGATAAGAGATTTTGCTAAATGCCAAAAATGTAAATGTAAAATGTTACGATTTGCTTTGCCTGCAACAACTACTATAAGACCACTCAAAGCTATCCTGAGCAACACCACTACTGTACCCTTAACCACAATACAGTAATAACACTGTGCCTTTGGATACTCTCATGTTTTCATACAACCCAGCTATCTATCACACACAGTATTTTGAACAATGTCAAGATGTTTATCAATTATTGCATGATTTCCACACAGATAAAACAATTAGCAATAATGGAAAGTGGGTACTCCTAAAAGAAATAGCAATGACATATTTAGCTGAAAGGGCCATTGAAAATGCGGTTTTAACTGGGAATGGAATTTAAATAATTGGAAATGTGATAAACTAATAAAACTGTATTTACAGTTTTGCCAAACTCAAATTTGTGTATTGTATTGTATTGTATTGTATACAGTATTGTATGTTGTGTTAAGAGTTTTTGAAATATTGTTAAAAACTGTATTAGTGTGGCTTACTTCATGGAGAGTTAGGTGAGTGTTTTGGTTTGGTTGGCTGGCTGTAAGCAATTCAGTGACAGTATGCCGTTTGTCATGAAATCAGTATGTCTCTTCCCTATCACAGCACACCTCTTTATTTTTGTCTCACAACATTGCACACACAGTCACACACAGGCCAACATCCTGAAAAATATGCACCCTTACATAAACCATTTCAGCAGGGATGTAGAAACAATCCAGGATGTAGTTACTGGTAATCATGGTTATATTTACATTCACAATGTTTCCAAGGTTGCAATATTTGCTCATATTACATGAGTGTGTTTGTACATGTGTGTGTTTGTGTATGTGTGGCCAGAGGGGCAGGTCTACCACAAATGCCCTTAATAGTTTTAAATATCAATATTTCTGAAGCAGCTGGATTGGCTGTTAGGTTTGGTAAAGAGAGCATCAATATCTTGGGGAACCCATCTGCCTCAACTCATAAAAAAGCATGGTGGAAAGCATAAAAAAGGGCACAGCATGCCTTCTTGTGAGATTAATCATTTTGACACACATTTCAGTAACCAAATAAACACTAATTATTACAAATTCATTCATACAAACTTGTGTGTGACCAGAGATTGATTAAACAATTGTACAACTGGCTAAAAGGAGGGGGACTGAGGTCTATACATATCACAAACCACCCCCTCAAACCCTGCCCCAAGGATGAGGGGCTATTTTTAGAGCGTGTTAATAGAAGGGTAGAGCCAGTAACTGAAGGAGGCCTGGCTTCCTCTAATCTGTCACAGTGAAAGGAGTCTGTCTCTCGACAAAACAAGGAGGCTGGATCAGCTCCCCTTGTTTTTCTCCACTGTATCTGATCATCTCTGCTGGACACATCGTGTTCCTGAACATACAAAATAGGTATCCTGATATTGTACACTCACCCAGAACCTATCTGTGCTATACGTGGCTGGCAGAGACGTGGCCTGTGAGAATTTTGAGAAAGCTGTGTTTTTGGATTGAGTACCTGCTGCTTCCAGTATGTTTGAAGTTCTTACAAAATCTCTCTGTCAGTTTGGATTTCAAAGCCTCTCTTTTCTCCTGATCTCTCTCTCTAGTCATGTGGAAGTCCCAGGCTATGCATGTTTAAATGAGGAGGAGAACTGAATGGCAGGCTCTGTCATGATCTGATATTGATTCTGTAGCACAGTGGAAGACATATTGGGTGAAAGTCCAGAAAGAGCAAGGAGAACACATTACGTAATGAAAGAATCACGTTACAAACTGTGGACCCTGCTATATGTTAAAACCCAGGAGTGGCCATATCAGCATAGATTATATGAACACAGAGAGTGTATGTGTGTGTGTGTGTGTGTGTGTGTGTGTGTGTGTGTGAAATGAGCACAGATTCTATGAATGCAGTGTGTGTGTGTGTGTGTGTGTGTGTGTGTGTGTGTGTGCGCGCATGTGTTTCTGTTTGTGTTTGCATGTGTGTGTGTGTGTGTGAAGTGAGCACAGACTCTATGAATGCAGAGTGTGCGTGTTTGCGTGTGTGTGCGTGTGCGTGTGTGTGTGTGTTTGTCTGTGTCTGTGTGTGAAATTAAAGGTACGTAACTCCTGCTGCATTGTTTTCACACAGGGACCTGCCTACCATGCCTGGTGGACGTGGTGCCGGTGAAGAATGAGGGAGGCATGGTCATCATGTTCATACTCAACTTCCAGGAGCTGCTGGGAACCTCAAACAAGAAGGGGGGACTCCGGCAGAAAATGACCCAGGGGTGGATCAGGGCAGGTCTGTGTGAATGAGTTTGTGTGTGTGTGTGTAAGTAAGTGGGAGAGAGTGAGAGAGACAGTCTCCATTGGTTGTGTGGTGTATGTGTGTGTATGACAGCCTCATGTTGTGCCCCAGGTCAGAGTCGCAGATTAAGACTGAAGCTGCCCTCTCTGCGTGCCATGGCCCTGCAGCGCCCCTCCCTCTCCAAAGACCAGTTTGAGGGTGTGGTAGTGGATCTGCTGCAGGTGAGTTGGTCATGTGAAAGAAGGACTGACCTTCACCCAACTACAAACACACAGCCACACTAACACTGGAGCTAAAATAAAAACAGCAAAATTGAACAGAATTATTATTTCATTGGTGTACTATACATACTGTAGGGTCCTGTGATTTCAGCGACTGGATTCTGTAGCCTCTAATTCATTTTAAATCTTCTGTGTCCCTATAGTCATTGTAGTCTTATACCTTACACAATATCTAGCTTTGATTGTCCAATACTACAGTTAGATTAGGTATTAGGATAACACAAACCAATTCTGGCATTGGAAGAAAAAGGCTTTTCTTGGACAAATGTGCAGTAATATCCGCTTGATGCACTAAATACAGATGGATATATTTTACGTTGAACAAACTGCTAAATTAAGTTTCCACAACACAATATCAATTGATAACAGGAGACTATGGTAACCAAATTATGAGTTCAGTTAAACAAATATACTACACCAAAGCAAACTTGATTATAATTCCTTACTTTATCCTGAACTTTGACACAGATTGTTGTATAAAATCTGCCATCACTTAATTTTTCATTACTTTTACAGTATCCAATGCTGTACTATAAATCCTGCTGTGTAAATATGTAATTCAAATTTAGATATAATTTGGATATAGACATAGACAACATATAGATATAGACATCAGCAAATTAAATTCCTGATGTAATTGTGGTGTGTCTCAGTGCTCACCACTCGCAGAATATAATCCATGTATCACCCCATTCTCCTCTCCCTCCGCTCCCTGTCCCCCCAGCCCAACAGCGAGGAGGTGCCCCTGAAGGAGTTCCGCATCCCATCCAAGGAGAGCTGCATGCAGTCCGAGACAGAGGCCTTGATTGAGCAGGACCGGGACTCCAGTCCCATGGGTCACTCTTCCCCGAAACGTCTCCCCCGTTTTCGAGAGTGCCTGGACCCTATGGCGCCCTTCCCTGGGGGCCTGCCCCGCAGCCAGTCCCGTGAAAGTGTCAGAAGCCTCCGCCGTGCCTCCTCGTTGGATGACATTGACAGCATGAGGGACCCCCGCTGTGACAGCTGTGAGTACTTGCCTTCCTTGCCCTTTCCTCATCCTTTCTCAGTACACATGGTCAATCAGTCCTTACACTTTTCATTTGTTGTAAATCTTCAAGCTTTAAAAATCTAAATGTTAAATAGTCATTTCACCCTTCTGAGCATCTTGAGAAGCATATAATGAAAAAAAGGACAGCCAGCTGGTGAGCTGGGAATAGAGGAGGCTGCAATCTTACCTTTAAACTGACCATTTGTCTGAACTTCTTTTCATTTATTTTACTTAATTAATAAGCATGCCAATTCATTGAATAATCTGTTGGCGAGTAGTCACAAAGCTTTCTCTTAACTGTGTCTCATGTCTTAGCGATCTCTTTCTTCATGTCACGTTAGACTGCACAGGTGTCAAACTCATTCCATCGAGGGCCGAGTGTATGCAGGTTTTTGTTGCAACAAATGCATTACATCAGGTGATTTCACTAATTAGCTCACTTCTTCAACTAAGGAGGGAACCTAATTGAAATCACCTGGTGTAATGCATTGGTTACAACAGAAACCTGCACACACTCGGCCCTCGATGGAATGAGTTTGACACCCCTGCGTTAGAGAATATAAATGACAATGAGGGGTTTAATTGAGTAAAAATGAACTGAGGGGCGGCGGATGGCGTAGCGGTCAGCCCCGATCGGAGGCAGCATTTAGCTGTCCACATCCGGGGGAGGGGGAGCCAGCACGAGTCCATCGAGGAGAAGGTTAAAGGCGTCCGTGGAAGAATTTCCATCTCGAAAGAGGACTCGTGGGGGTGGAGAATTGAAATAAATAGAGGGTATAATTGGCAACCAAATTGGGAGAAAAAACGGGAAAAAAATAAATTTTAATAAAAAATTAACTGAATCATTTTGAAGAATAGGCTACACTTTTATCTTAATTCTCTCTGTTAACTGAATAGTGCATTAGCTTTGAGAAATGCACAATAAAGCCTAGCAAACACACAGTTTTGTGAAAACATCAGTGCTTTTCATGTTAAACTGCCTGATCTCCACATACCAGATTAACGGATATTTATAAAGTCAATAGTGAATTCAGGCACGGAGAGTGAAGAATACATTTATAAACAAGTTCAGATAATGTGTGGAATAAAATGCTCTCACTTATTGGTATTGATTATTCAGCTAATTAATTGATTGATAATCAAGGAATGTAAACAGAAACAGGTTAAGAGTAATCATTTGTTTATAGGTATGTCTTTCAGCCTCCTTTATTTCTATCTGACGAATTACTACTGATGCATTTTGATGTATGTGTGAATATTGCATCTGAAATGCAGTTATTCTTGTGGGAATGTTCTGAAACGCTAGCCAAAATGAGACCCAAATCTGCTGCAGGCCTTTGTGTTGTCAGGAATGGAACCTCAGGCTATTTCAGGAAAGTCATTACAATCAGCTGACTTTTTATTTGCTCCTTCCATTTGCTGTGGCAACAGGCAGGCTGAATTAAAGAGAAGAGAAATATAGCAAAATCAGGGAAACATGGCACTTTCACCTGCCTGACTGTAAAACATACCCCAGTCACAAGACTGGTCACCATCCTCTGACTTGGTGTGATCATGTTGATTTTTCTGTGAGATTTTGGCTGGAATTCAAACAAAATTAAAACCAATTTGAATTAACTGAATATTCAACATTATTGAGCAAATGTATGTATTTATAGACCTATACTTTTACAGGAGGTATAACAAAAAGTAAACTGCTAATTGTATTATGTTCTTAATATTTCACTGATGAGTGAGGTCATAGTCAAAAAGATATGAAAGGTACAGAAAGGTTCACTGGTATGAAAGGTAAAATTTATGAGGATAGACTTAAAGCACTCAATCTATTTAAGCTTAGCAAACGGAGACTTGATTGGGGGGATTTTAAATTCCTAAAAGGGATTAACAAAGTGAACTACCAAAGATTTTTAAGATAATTTCGGTTAGCAGAGCAAGAGGCCACAGGTGGAAATTAGTTAAAGGCAAATTCTCCATGGATATTATTATTACAGTTTTTTTTTACACAGAGAGTTATCAATGCCTGGAACAGCTTGCCAGGAGGCAGAAACACTTGGGCTATTCTAATACTTTTTAGATTAGGACATGACGAGCCTAGATGCGCTGAACAGGCCGTTCTCGTCATTATGTATTCTTATGTTCTTATGTTCTTAGAAGTTCAGATAGCACCTTGCTTTCAATGTTCATTTTTTGTTTTATAGACCTGGTTTATGGGATATGACATGAATCTTTACACACACAAAGACAAATAGAAGATGGGAAACTGGCTTTCACAAATGTAATTAATGATGGTTTAAATATAATACCACATTTAGCCTTCAAACAAGACACGTGCTCAGTGTCTTCATTACCTTGTTAAAGGCCACCAGATGCAAACCGTGAATCCGCCTCTGACCTCTGACCCCCCTGACCCATCCTGTTGGGCTTGGCTGCAGATGTGAGGCCCAGCCTGCTGAACTCCACGTCTGACTCAGACCTGATGAAGTACCGCACAATTAGCAAGATCCCGCAGGTCACACTCAACCTGCGCCCGCCCTCACCCGCTGAGATCGAGATCATCGCACCGAACAAGCTCAAGGACCGCACACAGAATGTCACAGAAAAGGTCACTCAGGTATGACAGATGTGTTTTTGGGAGACGCTGTCTCATGATTGATGAGAACCCTTTGAAGTTGATTGACATTGGCATTAATGGCTATTGCAGAGACACCAGTGTTGCTGCTGTTGGTTGCTGCCAGTATTAAAGGACCACTGCACCTTTTTGTAGTATCTGTTTGGACTTGCTTTCTCATTGGGTCATGAAGTGGCATGTGTACCTGGCAGTTTGTCAGTATGTGCATGAGTGAGGGAGAGGGTAGGAGGAAGTATTGTGCTGTGAGGCATGAGTGTGCTTAAGACATTTGCTCCATGTCAGCAAAGACACTATGACACCGTAACCCCTACACATCGCATTGACCTCTGTGTGCTTTTCCATTTCACACACTGAAAGGCACAAATAACTCAATTGTCAATGAAATTGAACAAAAATCATTTTAAAGACTAACTAGACCTTTACTCCAACATTGTGTATCACAGTGACCTATATTTTGACATTGGAGTGATGCATTAGCACAGATGACATGCGTCTCCCCTAAGTAGGGAGCTGTATGTTATGAATGGATTTTCACCTACTGTAGGCGCTCTGGGAAACTCTCTTCTCTGTTGTCAATGGTGCTGAGTGCAGTGCTGAGAGAGTTTCTTATCGACGCTTGCTCTTACCACGTTCACATAGGAGGCAGCGTGGTCCTCCTGCCAGTGGAAAAATCTATTAGGGCCAACAGAGGTCCTCTGCCCCTGATCTGTGTACAGCAGCACCGCACCGTGGGCTCTCAGATGTCAGAGGATAAACATTATTATTATTTCTTAATCATAAACATTATCATCTAGGGTGACATGCAATGCTCTGGATAATTGCAATGTCAAGTAAAATCTAGACAAAAAATGAGAGAGAGTAAGAATAAAAAAGAGAGAAACACATTCAGATGAAGAGGGCATTAATAAAATGGCTTTTCTCTAAAATGCGTGTTATGTGTGTTAGGCTATATCCCCTACCCTAAGTGTTAGGATAGCGGCTTAAATTGGGGAGGCAGGGATGGAACGTCATTATCTGACAGAAGATTTAAGGTCAGCAGAACTCTTCTTCCACTGGCAGCCATGTTGCTCAGTCATAGTCAGGTTTTAGGGCAGCAGGGCTCTGCCTTCACTGGTAGCCATATTGCTCAGGCATAGTCAGATTCAAGGACAGTAGGATTATTTTTCCACTGGACAGCCATATTGCTCAGTCATGGGGGGCATGGGCCCTGTGTTTAACTTAATCAATCTCCTCATCCTCTCTCCACACGTACTCATGAGTTCTGCTCATGTCTTTCATCTTCTCTTCTCTTTCCTCTTCTCCCTCCCATTCCGTCCTCCCTCATCTCCGTATCTCCCCTTTCATCACATCGCATCCATATTCGTTCTCTCTAATAATTATCATAACGTTTTAAGTTAGCTTAATATAGCACTCTTAACAAAGCCACTTTCACAGAGCTCTCACCGATTGCATTGCAGAGCAATAATGAGTCATAAGACCTGTAATACCCCAGCCTGAACCACAAAGGCAACAGTAGCAAGGAAAAACTCCCTAGGTGGAACAAATAGGAAGAAACCTTAGGGGGATTCAGACCCAAGAGGGGGAGCCTATCCTCCTCTGGCCAACCCAGGGTCCGAATTTGTAGTAAGCAACAGTAGTCAATGAGTATGCAAAACAAATCAATTCAGGACATGATTTGTTTCTAGGCAACTGGAACCAGAGATCCTGGGGTGGCGGGCTGGGACAGGTGCCAGGTGGGTAGATGGTGGGTTCTGGAGGTAGGCTCGGGACTCGGGGCAGGTGCACCAGCGGTGAGAGAGGGAGACAGAGACAAATACGAGAAATTAGAGAAAAACAATACATGTGCATAGGGACAGATTATATATGAGGGCAACAGGTGACCCCGCCAGGAGTTAACTATGGCAGCATAACTACCAGTACAGAGATAGAGGATCTAAACTGACATAAGAGGGGCAAGAAATAGGCCCACCCCTCAAGAGTGCACCTGAGAATAGTGGGGTCAGAGCTGTTGAGAGGTGACAGTAAGCTGGCAGTGTAGTGTAATGGTTAGGGAGCTGGGCTTGTAACTCAGAGGTTGCAGGTTCAATCCCCAGGTGGGGCACTGCTGTTGTACCCTTGAGCAAGGTACTTAACCTGAATTGCTTCAGTAAAATATCCAGCTGTATAAATGGATTGTATGTAAAGAAATGTAAACCTTGTAAGTCGCTCTGGATAAGAGCGTCTGCTAAATGCCTTAAATATAAATGTAAATGTAAGTAAGGAGAGATTTCCACCCCACAAAACTCTATGGCTACACACTTCTCCAGCTCTTTGTCTAGACTATAATTGACTGTAAGCCTGACTGTAGAGGTGCATTCATAGCCTAGACTTAAAAATTGAGATTGTGTCTGATTCCCTTGCCAGTTCTGGTAGGTTGTTCCACAGTAGGGGGCTCAGTATGAGAAGGCTCTTCCACCTGTAAATTCAAGGTAATCCAAGCCTTAATATCTGCTGCACATACCTCTATCAGAGAAAGATACACATTATTTTGTTGAGATGTATAGCTGCGTATGACCGACATAGCAGTGAAACTCTATACCATAGATGAATTAAGCTTACCAGTTGTTCCAAGGTATCTCAAAGCCTGGAGTTAGGCTTAAATACGTATGTCAGATTGATAAATGACTGTGGACTGTCTATGAACGTTTTCAGAAGGGTGCTTGGTCCAGTATCAATACAATCAGAGGAAGATATCTTAGTGACAGTTATCCATAATATCATCAACTATTGGTTCCAGAGAAACAAAAGGTGCATTTGTAGCATTATGAAACATAGGCTAAATACTGTGAGGCCACTATTATATAGTTATTTAAACACAGCCAGTAACATTATTTGATAAAGGCCATGCAAAATGTAAGCTAATACCTTTTTCATATACTGATAACTGCCACTATCTAGAAGGCGCACGTCATTGTCTAGGCAGCTGATATGGAACAAAGGAATGATTATGTGATATCAACACATTTTGTGCCGCATAAGTAATCTCCAAGATAAGTAGGTGGAGCAATCAGTATGTTGACAACAACAGATGAAATATTTCCAGATGTGACAGCTGTGACTGGTTTCATTTAGAGTGTCTTTTAAGTATCTGTCTGTGGTTATATGTCATAGGTTAGATATGGTCTACAAAGCTCGTCACCGCTTAGCACTACAATTTCACACTTGTTTGCTTAGGATGTCATTCACATTGGTACTTTCAGACTCTTAGAAACTGTATATTTGCTTTTGTGTTACTTTTACCCATGCGATACTAAACACATCCTTACCAGCTATGATGTATTGGATTGAAATATGCAGTATTTCCACCCCCGACGTGTGTTTGCTTTGTGTTGAATTTTGGATACACTGTTCTATGTCAAATTAAACTGTATGCATGGGAAATGTTTTCTGCCATCCTCACAAGTCTGTGATAATATCATACTCTATGATATAGTACTCAGCAGTAGTTTGATTGTGGCTTTGAATTTGTTTTGCCTCTGGGCCTCCAACTCCAGCTACTCTCCCCTCCTCTCACTCATGCTGTGGGATTTACAGGAGCTGAAAGATCAACATTTCATTACCTTTTTTTCACTACAATGACATTTACTCTGTAACATACATATCTAGAATGAATGACAAGGATGGAAACTACAAGTCTAGTCTATATTGTGATTTTGAGTTCCATATTTTCACTGGGATGGCTGGTGTTGAGTGCATGGAGTGTGGTAGGATTGTGACACATTCTTGGCCCAGGATTTTTTGTTCATTCGTTCACTTCACTAGCTATTCTCACTTGGGGGAATCCCCTGTAAGACCCAGATGTATCAATATCCCTTTTTCAAAGGCAGTTCTGTCTGCTTTTATCCCATTTTCTCCCAATTTAGTAGCCAATTAGACCCGCTATTTTATGTCAATCCCCCCCTAGTAATGTGAGTTCACTGCCGTAGTCCTGCGACTCCTCTGAGACGGCATTCACCAGGCCGTCGACCGTAACCCGGTAGTACAGGGCCACTGTATGCGCAGCGAACGTCCTGTCGGCTTCCCTCCCCCCTCCCTGGGGTGGACAGCCAATCGTCGCCCCCTGGTGGCACTCCCGGACAGAGCGGGAGGCCACGTTCTGTTTCTTTTTGATGGGGAGTGGACTTTGGTGTCCACCCACCCTTGCTTTCATGCCCTCCAATCGATTCTGCTCAGGTGCAGGCTCTGGCAGACTCTTTCAGATCTCTTTCAGACTCTTTCTCTCCCATAATTCTTTGCAAACAATAGGGATAAAAATGCATCCGCAGAACATTTGTTAAAATCTGTATAAATATGAGTGAATTTAAACAACTATGACCTTTGCCATGCTACAGCCAAGTACAGAACCAGTTGCATTTAACTAGAATATTATTGTCCATTTTGTATTTATAATTTACACTAAATTGGAATATTATCAAATATTATCTAAGAAGTATATACAGTGAGCACCATAATTCATTGGACAGTGACACATTTTTTGTTAGTTGTTTTTAAAGTCTAGAATCAAGACTAGACATCAACAGCTCTCTTCTGCATTCACTAACGACACAAATGAATACACCTGCCTAACGAGACACATCTGTGAAGCCAATTCAACAAATACTTGTAGTACCTTAAAATGGGGGGACCATGTACAAAAGGTGCTGTCATTTCTAAACGGTTCATCCGATATGGATGAAAATACCCTCAAATTAAAGCTGACAGTCTGCACTTCAACCTCATTGTCATTGTATCCTTTCAAACTCAAAATGCTAGAGTACAGAACCAAAATAACAAAAAATGTGTCACTGTCCAATGAATTATGGTGCTCACTGTATATATACACTCAGTGGCTACTTTATTAGGTACACCTACTCGTTAATGCAATTATTTAATCAGCCAATCATGTGGCAGAAACTCAATGCATAAAAGCATGCAGATATGGTCAAGAGGTTCAGTTGTTGTTCAGACAAAAAATTTGAATGGGGAAGAAATATGGTCTAAGTGACTTTGACCGTGGAATGATTGTTAGTGCCAGACGGGGTGGTGTGAGTATCTCAGAAACTGCTGATCTTGGCACACGTTGCTGACCATGTGCTTCCCTTTATAGCCACAGTCTACCCATCTTCTAATGGCTACTTCCAGCAGGATAATGTGCCATGTCACAAAGCACACATCATTTCAAGCTGGTTCTGCGAACATGACAATGAGTTCAGTGTACTCCAATGGCTTCCACAGTCACCAGATCTCAGTCCAATAGAGCACTTGAGATGTGGTGGAACGGGAGATTTGCAACATGAATGTGCAGTCGACAAATCTGCAGCAACTGCATGATGCTATCATGTCAACATGGACCAGAATCTCTGATGAATGTTTCAGCATCTTGTTGAATTCATGCCACAAAGAATCCAGGCTGTTCTGTGGGCAAAGGGGTGTCCTACCCAGTACTAGGAAGGTGTACCTAATAAAGTGGCTATTGAGTGTATATACTGATTATTTGTCATTATTGTATACTGTATTATTTAAGGGTCACGTGAGGAGACTCAGAAGATAATTGAGCTGTGTGTGGCTGTTGATCTTCTGCTTCAAAAGTTTCCGTGTTAACACAGAGTCGAGGCCGTTTTCCATTCCATTTATAAATGGTATCTTGATTCACTCACGCTCCAAGTATTGTGTATTACTCCAACTTTCACTTGTATGTTGCAGATACAAATGTTGTATGGAGTCTGTCTCCCATGAGTGAAGGGAGGGAGTGGTGGAGGGAACCTCAACTTAAATGGTATTCACCCCTTGTGTGCAGTGGCCAGGAGTGAGCACTAGATAGCAGTATCTCCCTCACTGACAAGAGCCTCTGAGTGGAACTCAACTCTGCCATTTTAGTTAACGTAGTTGGACTGGTCCACACCACTGACTGACCTCATTGTAAATAACTTTATCCATATATTTTATTGTGTCTCTATATACACATATCAAAAGTTTTAGAACACCCACATTTTCTAGTTTTTATTGAAATTGAAATTGAAATTTAAACTTTTTTTTAAACCTCTGGCAGTTAACCGCTTACCTTTGTACCATTTCAGGTTATTCAATGGGCTTGACCTGCTTAAATTTCAGTAAAAACTGGAAAATGGGGCAGTTCTAAACCTTTTGACTGGTAGTGTATAACCTATTAAAATTGAGAACAATGTTGATCATTTGTATGTTCATAGTGCCATTTTATACTTGCAATGGTCCACATGAACAGATAGATTATAGCAAGTAGATGTTGGATATCCTACCCTAGCTCTAAAGATATCTCTTTCCTGTACCCAAGTTATGATTAAGCTTAAGATTTCCATAAAACTTTTTCCCCAAGGCCCAAAAGTTGTGGTATTGGTGGGTGTGTGTGACAGGACTGCCCCACCAGTGCCCACTTCTGGATACGGCATGGTGGGCAGCTCTTCCAGCAGGGTAGAGGGCAGTTATGAAACTCAATGCCAGGGTGGAGCACCAGAGAGGGTATTGAGCGTCCCCTCTGCTGGATGGCACTGTCCGCTGACCTTGGCAGCCAGGGCTAATGGAAGTTAAGGGCACCAGTGGACAAAATCCCAGTGCGGTCGCCCACATCTTCCCTCTCTCCCACGTCATTCCCCATATCTCGGCCTCTGTTTTCTGGCTCTTCTGTCTTGGAGAATGTCTCTGGTCCGTCTGGGTCTTAAACAGTGCTGTGCCAGTTGGATCAGTGCTGGTTGATTTTGTTGTGTGAAAGGCCACAGAGGGTGAAGTAAAGGAGGGAGTGTTGCATGTTAGGCTCCCTTCAGCCTGCCATGTCAGCCATTACACAGTTTACCACAGACAACAGAGATGGCCAGGACTAGCAGTGGGAGAAGATTCAATAAACCAGTCTGTTCTGATGGATAGCTCAGGTTCATCTGAATTTATTCATTCCATTCCTTGGTTTGACCAGCGATTGCAAGGATGTATTTCTCTTTTTTATATGGTGCCAATATCCATGCAGCTAATTCCATATTATTCAAATTAATATGGAATACTTACAGTATGTAAAGCATGGAGCATCATATGCAGCCTTTCTCTCTCATTATGCCAAATCCATGGTTATTCCCACTTCTATAATTAGATTTCGATTGGCACTTCACAAAAAGAAAAAATAATGATATTGACCTCACTGTCATTGATTGGTCTCCATAACGTGGAGCACATCATGTGACAGACTATGTCATAATTTGTGGAAGAGAAACAGAAGTCAACGTGCGTGCACAGCCAGTGAGCCTGAACCAGTAAAGGGGCAGAGTCTGGAGTACGAGCACAGTGAGAGGCTGAGCATGTCTGTGTTTGACTGCTGGGAGTCTAGAGGGGGGTGGAGGTATTTGCCTTGCTGGTGGTGTGGCTTTGATAGGACGTATTGTAGGAAGTATTGATCACTCAGAGCTCTGCATGTACTCCACATGAATGCTCCCATAGTGCCGCTTCAGTTCTTCTAGTATAAGACTTAGAAACATCGCACAACATGTATACAGTACAGGGGGGGAAATCATGGTTTGCTGGGCACTTTTCTATGTCTGGGATTGTTTCATCTTCGGTAGGAACCTGTGCTTCAGTGTGTATGATCAAAAATGTGTCTGTACGTGTCTGTGTGTGATCTTACATGTAGGAGTTAGTGTGTGTTTGTTGTAGCATGCATGTTTGTGTCAGTTTATGTGAGTTTGTTTCCAGACAAATTCCAAATCAAGCACCTAACTCAAACACTTCATGTTATATCGTTTTTTTTACAGTTTCGTTTTTCAGTTTGGTGCTTGATTTGGCATTTGAGTTAACGGGTTTGTGTATGTGTGTTGGGGTGCTGTGTGTTGTAGTGGCACTGTTGTGTATATGTTTGCATGCGTGTGTTTGTGTGTGTGTGTGTGTGCATGTGGGGGTGTGTGGGTGTGTGTGATCAGGGAGGGCTGATGGACCGGGGGAGAAAGAGGGCGGTGTTTGCCAATGTGATCCCTCTCTCTCTGTCAGTACATTGCCACTCTCTCCCAGAGACACACCTCACCATGAGCTTCAAACAGAAACTTAAACCTGTGAGTATCATTTCCATCTTGCTCTCTTCATCTCTCCCTCTCCCTCCCCCCTTCTCTCACCTGTACACACTTGCATGTATGTCACACCCCTCTTGTTTCCTGCAGTACTCCAGATGATGTCAGCAGTGGCCTTAGTGATTTCTAAGCTACAATGATAGGAAGGTGATTTGGTGTTGTTTACACTGGTTGTGGGGTTGTTGTTATGTTTGTTGCCATGGTTGTTTATGGAGCATAAATGTGACAATTTCCACAAATTGAATTGTCATGATGAGTAACATGTTTGATGTTTGATGATTATATTCAGCGTGTAAAGAAAATTATATCTAATATAACTTTGACCCAATCCTAACAGTTTGTTATAAATGGGACATTAGTTAACAATATTAATGTTAATCATGTTAGAATATGAAAGTGTCCCTATACTGCATTTTAACTTATTGTTATTTTTTGGCCCTGTCTTGTATATTTGTGACACAGCATTGTATATTAATGAGATCATTTTAGATCCCCTACATTTCAAACTAATTTGTGAGTGTGTGGATGTGTGTTTGAACAGAGTGAGTGAGAGTATGTGCTTGGTTCAGTTTGTGAGTCTGTGCATCCGTGTACATATAAGTGTGTAAGTTTGTGTTTTTGTCTGTGTGTGGGTGTGTAGATGTTGAATGGGTGTGATGGGGCTCCTCAGTGTAGCATGCACAGACTGAAGGTGCATACTCACAGTCTCCTGCAGGGGGGCTGAAGATCACAGCCCAGGGGCATGCAGGCAGGCTGAAAAATCCCTTTCACAGATGTGTGGAGTTTGCATCAGTGAGGACAGTGAAAGGGCAGTACAATATGGCAATGCACAGCTACTCCTGCCAAACTCTTATGCAGGGAATCCTTTTTTAACAAATGTACTAAAGTTCAGCAAAAAGCAAATTCATTTTTAATGACCAAATATTCATTCAATGCAAACATATCCATTTAATGCATTCATAATACATCCTATTAATAAAAACAAATGTAACATGAACATTCTCCTATGCAACAAGCTGCATACATGGCTCAGTATGCAGCAGTGTGTTTGGGGTGCTTTGAGAGTGTACCAGCAGAATCGATGATTAAGTTTGTAACTTTGGTACTGTAGTCACAGCAGGAAACACTGCATATATATGACCCACACATACAGTATTAGTAATGCTATAACATAGTTTAATTTCATTGCTTTATTTATGGGAATTACAACTTTATTACATATTGTTGATCATGTTGTGGAGCATGAAGGCTATGGGTTATGTATTCAACATGATACCATAATCAGTATCATTGATGTGTGAATCTTGTATCATGAACTGGTTTAGCACAAAGCTCAGGTGTGGGTAGTACCCCTCCTGCTTCCAATCCATGTGCTGATGTATACTTATATATTCTGTCTGTCTGTATTTTCCTTCATTTTCCCCTCTCTTTATCTCTGTCCCTGTCCTCTTCCCCTCTGTCTATGTGTCCCACTCTCACTCACTTGCTTTCTTTCTCTCCCTCTGTCTCCATCTCTTTCTCTCTCCCCTGCTCAACCCTTTTCCAATTTAGTATAGAAAGAAACTAAAATAGTATTATTTTGCAGTACTTTTTAGACCTGGATGAACAATGTTTCCGTGTCTTACTCCTTACTACTTACTACAGTAAACTCCATAATTAGTCACAACCTTGATAAAGATGAGCAAAAAAGACTGTATGAAATAAACAATACAGGTAATGAGCTATACTGTATGCTCAAAACAATATTTTATACTAATACAATTTCTCAGAGAAAAATATTTTGTTTAACACAATATTTTTTTCCCCAAAAAGGTATGTGTCACAATTATTAACAGCTCTGTTTTCAGTGCATTTGTGGACCCTCCCCTCGCAAAAGATAATACTACTGAGTCATCTTCTATAGTGTTTTATGAGATTGGTGAGCATGTTGTGGGGGGAACATTGACCATTCCTCCATCTTTCCGCCTCCATCAAGATCCTTCAGATCCTTCAGTCCGCCCTTGTGGGCTGCCCTCTTCAATTCAGACCACAAATTATCAATAGGGTTCAAGTCTGGAGACTGAGATGACCATTGAAAACAGCAATATTGTGGCCAATTAACCATTTCTTGGTTGATTTTGAGGTATGCTTGGGATCATTGCCTTACTGAAAGATCCATATTTCAACCACCAGTAGGTAGAGCATGGCATTGGCAATGCTTAGGTTGTGGGTTCAATTCCCACTGGGACCACATATACTGAAAAATGTATACAGTCACTACTGTAAGTTGTTTTGGATAAAGGTGTCTGCTAAATGGCATATATTATAAATATATGGTGGTGGATCTTTGATATTACGGGATTTTTTTGGCATCTACTGGTCCTGGGGCTCTTGTTAAGGCCAATCATGAAATCCAGCAAGTACCAAGACATTTTGGCCAAAAACCTGCTAGGAAGCTTAAACTTAGCTGCAAATCTTCGGACAATTAACCCAAGCATATCTCGAAATCAACCAAGAAATGGTTAACTGACCATAAAATGACTGTTTTGCAATGACCATATCAATCTCCAGTCTCCAACCCTATAGGACATTTGTGGTTTTAATTGAATAGGGCAGTACACAAGCCCAGACCGAAGGATCTGAAGGATCTCATAAAACACAATAGAAGACAACATGTTAATGGAGATGTATTTTTTGATTTTATTTAAAATAATTATTAGGGGTGGCAATAATTATGACACAATATTTTTGGAAAAAATAAAAATTACTTTTTAAAGCAAATATTTTTCTCTGAACAAATGTATTCATATAAAATAATATCATTTTCCCATATTGACAATAATTCTGGACCTGACTGTAATTATACAGCTTTAAATTGTTTTACTGTGAGAGTTCATATCCTTTCAAAATCCTTTCAATCTTTCATTTCAACACTTGTCCACAGCTACACACACTCACACACACACACACACACACACACACACACACACACACACACACACACACACACACACACACACACCCACACACACACACACACACGTATTGTCCTGCAAATGAACACCGATTGATTTGTGACCCAGGACATCAGGACAGTTAATGGAAAATTGTGGGCTTGATAGCCATTGTTGTTCCTGCTGATGACGTTGCAGTGACAAAGGCTAACTGCAGTCAGGATAGTCTGGCAGATGCAATACAGAGTAAATCTGAGGTTATAGAATGGTCACATCCAGTCAAATAAATTATAGTTGCATTATTGTATAAGGGTTGCCCTGCATAAACATATGCTTATTTTTATGTTTATTTTTCTTCAAAGAAAATACCAAATATGCAGTCATTGCAGTAGCTTTGAAATGACACCAAATGTTTTTTTATTTTCAGTAGCCTGCCTCCGTAAGTCCCATCATTTGATTTACACCATACATTTTGTGTATTACTGTTGTTTAATGCTGTTTCTGGGATCATTTTAATAACATTTTTTTTCTCTCAACACACTATAAGGAGAACCAAACGAGTTCACATGTTTAAAAAGAAGGACACATGAGACAAAGCAAACAATTCAGTCCACGTTTGTGGCTGGTCTTCTATTATTGGTTTTTATTTGAAGCTGCAATTTGTGTGCATAACATGTTGTGTAAATAAATTTGTTATTCAGAGTATTGCAAAGTCACAAAGATGGAGTATTGCGTTCCACACTCATTTAGCCTTGGAATGTCAATTTATACATCAAGGGGTTTCTTTCATTTTTAAATTCAGCTAGAACAACATACAAACAAGGGAATAGGTAAGGGTAGGTTTGAGGTTCTGCAGGACAAATGTACAGAATTAGGATCAAAGTTAAGGGGCTGAACCTCCACGGTGGGTTTATCTGGAATTCTGCCAGTACCACGTGCTGGCAAAGGCAAGCAGAATTTTATACGGAGATTTAACACATGGCTACAAACCTGGTGCAGGAAAGAGGGGTACAGGTTTATGGGGCACTGGGACTCCTTTTGGAACAGGGGTGACCTGTACAAGTGGGACAGGCTACACTTGAACCGGAGGGGTACAGATGCGTTGGGCCAGCGTATGCTCAGGGTAGCGGAGGAATATTTAAACTAGGGACTGGGGGGGCAGGGAGGGAAATTAGTAGTAGTAGTATTATGGATAGGGAGGTACAGACTGCCCAGATGGAAGATACCAGGGCAGAGTATAATAAATCTGAGGATATAATTGATAAAGATTTTTTGGATCATAATGTGAATAGAGGTGGTTCGCACAGTTATGTGTGGAGAGGAAGGACAACGTAAGTGTGAGTAAGGCTCTGAAGTTCATGTGTTTAAATGCGAGAAGCATAAAAAATAAATTTTTGGAACTGGAGGCTGTCATGTTGAATGGGGGTTATGACATTGTTGAGATTATTGAGACATGGCTTGGTGCAGCGGATGGGGATGAATATAATGTAGAGGGGTACAAATTGTTTAGGAAGGATAGAACTAATAAAAGAGGAGAGGGAGTGGCCCTTTATGTGAAAGACAATCGTAATGTGCAGGAAATTCCAGGTATAAACTCATTCGTTTCTTGTGAGGACATCTGGATTAGATTACTGGGAGATCATGAGAAGGGCCTTAATATAGGAGTATGCTATAGACCTCCAGCTTCAGACAGTAACATAAATAGTATGCTCTTTGGTAACATAAAACAAACCTGTGCTGAAGGAGAGATGATAATAATGGGCAACTTCAATTACCCCTCTATTAATTGGGAGATAGAGTCAGGGAAAATGTGAAGAGGAGTTTTTAGATATGGTCAATGACTGCAATGACAGTATGTTACTCAGCCTATGAGAGGGAAATCAATACTGGATCTGGTTTTGTGTAACAATCCTGATAGAATGTGCAGCACAGAGGTAGGAGAACCACTAGGGGCAAGTGACCACAGTGCAGTTATTTTAGATCTTTTTTGACAAGTTAAGACAGCCTCCTCTAACTGTAGAATTTTTTATTTTAGACGAGCTGACATTAATAAAATGAGAGAGAATTAAGTAATTGGGTAAAACTTCTAGATTGCAGAACTGTGAATGAAAAATTTACAATATTTAAAAGGGTTATTGTAGATTAGTACAGTGTAAATTCATCCCAAAAGTAAGGAAAAATAGAATGAAAAAACAGTCTCCGCCGTGGATGACTAAATCTTTACGGGAGATTTTGAGGGAAAAAAAGCGACTGTACAGAGTATATAAAAAGGATAACTCAGAGAGAAACAAGTTAGATTATTGTAATATGCGGGCTAAGGCTAAAAAGGAAATAAAATCAGCTAAAAGGCGGTTTGAAATTAAAATTTCCCAAGATGCAAAAAGTTATCCTAATAATTTTTTTTTCCAATATTGTAGTAGAAAAAGGAAAGTGAAGGAGGAGGTTAAGTGCATTAAGAATGAGGAAGGAACTTTGGTTTATAATAATAAGGATATTGCTAACACACTAAACAGTTACTTTGTTGAGAGCTTTACTAGAGAAGAGGTTATAAATATGCCTAAATGTATAGACAAGGTACAGAATGTTTTGGAGGACTTTGAGATAATGGACGTAGAAGTATTACAAAAACTACAAAAACTTAAGACAAATAAGGCAGCAGGCCCGGATGGCATATATCCCAGAGTACTCAAAGAACTTGGGGAAATTATATATCAACCATTGACAGATATTTTAATTCAATCCATAATCACTGGAGAAATACCAGATGACTGGAAGCAGGGTAGTATAATTCCAATATAGGAGAAGGGGGACCGTACTGACCCAGGGAACTACAGGCCTGTCAGTTTAACTTACATCGCATGTAAAATGCTGGAATGTATTATTAGGGATAAGTTGGAATCATTCTTGAAAAATAATAGTATTTTAAGGGAGAGCCAACATGGTTTTCTCAACGGGAGGTCATGCCTAACAAACCTCCTGGACTTTTTTGAAGAGGCCAGAAAGTGTGTTGACCTGAACCAGGCTTATGATATTATATATTTGAACTATCAGAAAGCATTTGACAAGGTACCACATGAGAGGCTCATTGCTAAAATGAATTCAGTAGGAATTGCAGGAGTAGTTTCAGAGTGGGTTCATAATTGGCTGCAAGGGCGAATACAAAGAGTAACAGTAGGTGAGGCCGTATCTGACCTCGGTGCTGTGGGCAGTGGCGTCCGGCAGGGATTGGTGCTGGGACCTCTGCTCTTTCTTATTTACATAGATGATCTTGATATGGATGTTAGTAGCAAAATAGTTACATTTGCAGATGATACTAAACTTGGGGGTTTGACAAACAGTTTGGAATGGACTAAAGTAATCCAAGATGATTTAAACAAAATCCAAAACTGGGCAGATACATGTCAGATGACATTCAATATTGCTAAATGTAAAGTTATGCATGTGGGAAATAAAAACATTAGACATGAGCATTTTATGGGAGGAGAAAAGTTAGTAGGTGTTCAATTTGAAAAAGACTTAGGAATTGTAGTTGATGAAAGCCTATCTGCATCAAAGCAGTGTGCTACAGTAGTGAAAAAATCCAACAGGATGCTGGGATACATAGCAAAAGGTATTGAGTATAAATCAAAGGAAGTTATATTAATGTTATATAATGCCTTTGTCAGACCTCACTTACAATACTGTGTGCAGTTCTGGGCACCGCACTACAAGAAAGATATAGAAGCTCTTGAAAAAGTCCAAAGAAGGGCAACTAAACTGATACCTGGTATGAAAGATAAAAGTTATGAGGATAGACTTAAGGCACTCAATCTATTTAAGCTTAGCAAACGGAGACTTAGGGGGGATTTGATTGAGGTTTTTAAATTCCTAAAAGGGATTAACAAAGTGAAATACCAAAGATTTTTTAAGATAAGTGGGGTCAGCAGAACAAGAGGTCACAGGTGGAAATTAGTTAAAGGCAAATTCGGCACAGATATTAGGACGTTTTTATTTACACAGAGAGTTGTCAATGCCTGGAACAGCTTGGCAGGTCGGGTAGTAGAGGCAGAAACACTTGGGCTATTCAAGTCCAGGCTAGATATAGTACTAGATACTCTTTAGATTAGGACATGACAAGCCTAGATGGGCTGAACAGCCCGTTCTCATCATTATGTATTCTTATGTTCTTATGATCTTATGAAAATTTGTTGTTGGATTGCTGGATGTAACTGATTGACGCACAACCTCTCTCCTCAGGTGCTCTCCCTGGGGGCAGACGTACTGCCGGAGTACAAATTGCAGGCGCCGCGCATCCACAAATGGACCATCCTGCACTACAGCCCCTTCAAGGCCGTGTGGGACTGGATCATCCTCCTGCTGGTCATTTACACGGCCGTCTTCACACCCTACTCAGCTGCCTTCCTACTAAACGAGGAGGAGGACGAGCGGCGGCGAACCTGCGGCTACACCTGCAACCCGCTCAACGTGGTGGACCTGGTGGTGGATGTCATGTTCATCATCGATATCCTCATCAACTTCCGCACCACCTATGTCAACCACAACGACGAGGTGGTGAGCCACCCGGCCCGCATTGCCCAGCACTATTTCAAGGGCTGGTTCCTCATCGACATTGTCGCTGCCATCCCCTTCGACCTGCTCATCTTCCGCTCTGGCTCTGATGAGGTAGGAGATGGAACAGTCTTTTAATTTCAGAGAAATGATAGTCATAATTCTCAAAAACTAATCACAACTATCACAGAGAAATGTACATAGTACCTTGAATACAGTTCTGAAATGCAGTCCCTCACTTCATCAAACAGTCTTACTCTTGAAATTCTAACCAGTTAAGTGTATGGTTTAAATTAATCTTTTTTCTTATAGAACAAAATACGTACATGAGTTTAGTTTCTTTAGGGGGTAAAGAAGTTGAGTCTTTATGAACTCTTAAGTGGTTATCCATGACATCCTGTTTCACTGGGGTATAAATTTGAGGTGAAAGCACAGGCCAAACTCCCTTAATCATCCATTATTAGGCTACATGCCTGAAAATACTCATCTCCACTATTAGGGCAATAATTAAGAAGTTTAAACAACTGGAGCTGTCATGAGCCAGCCTGGAAGAGGATGCAAGTATATTTCCCCCCCATGTATCCCCCATGCGCAGTGAGGAGGATGATCAAGAGGCTCAGATTTCTCCAAGGATCACAGTTGGAGAATTGCAGAAGTTGGTTGCATCTTGGGGGTCACCAAGTCTCTAAAACGACAATTAAACGCCACCTCCATGCCAAGCTATTTGGTGTCTGCTGTCATCAAACCACAAACATAAGCACTTGGAGTTTACTAAACGTCACTGGAACTTTGGGTGGAACCAAGTTCTATGGTCAGATGAGACAAAAATAGAGCTTTTTGGCAACAAACACCAGAGATGGGTTTGGCGTAAAAAGAGGGATGGTCATGCAGAAAAGATCCTAATCCCTACCTAATGAACTCCATCAAGTACCAGGAGATTTTAGATCAAACTTTGGCTGCCTCTGTCAGTAGGCTAAAACTGGGTCGTGGTTGGATCTTCCAGCAGACAATAATCCAAAGCATACCTCCAAATCCACACAAAAATGGTTTACTGACCACAGAATCAAGCTTTTGCAATGCCATCACAGTCCCCTGACCTAAACCCCATTGAAAGTCTGTGGGGTGAGCTGAAGAGGAGAGTCCACAAGCTAGGACTGAAGGATCTGGAGAGATTCTGTATGGAGGAATGGTCTCAGATCCCTTGTTATGTGTTATCCCACCTCATGAAGTATTATAGGAGAAGACTCAGTGCTGTTATCTTGGCATGGGGAGCGTGCACAAAGTACTAAATGCAGGGGTGCCAATAATTGTGACACACATGTTTTTGAGAAAAAGTTTTAATTTTTTTTAATAAGGATTTTTGTTCTTTGAATAATTTGACTTCAATTGAAGGTTAGATTTCTCTAATATTTTGAGTGTAAGATCAAGCTGATGAACAACAAAGACATTTTTTCTTAGCCTTTCTTGTTCATCTTTGCCAAAGGTGCAAATAATTCTGGAGGGCACTATATATAATAGACTACAGTGAAATTAACATCTCATCTAATAGATTACATTTTTGCTAAATCCATCACGATCTATCAATTATAGCATGATGTTGGTCTCTACTTAGTTTAGAGGGAAGAGACCCACCAACTATTGGTCTCTTATCTATGTCGAACCAACTCCAGCTGCTTTCAAGCTCAGTCACTTATGGAATGAAAGCTACAGGATGGTATGGCTGCTGGCTAAGGATGTGGCCTCCTGGCATGTTGAGTTCAATTTGGCAACCAATTAATAGATTTATTGTGCAATTAGCACATAGCAATTAGTATAAAACAAAGGCCATTCCTCTAGCAAATAAATGAATGACCTAAAGCAGACACCATTGAACCATGTTGATTATGTGTGACCAATCAGGAGTTCATCTTGATTGCCTTTTAAGGGGTCAGGGAATAATTTTCCAGTTTCCGACATTGGCTCTAATGGTTTTCTGGTTTTGTGATTCCCTCTGGAAAATGGCAATTTTGAAGCGCTGTGTGACAACCTGTTTGTAAATGCAGCTATACAAAAATAAAGATTGATTGATTGATTCCCAGCAATGCCATGGAAATTACAGGGGCCGTATAGGTAAAAATGTGTTTTTACCAGCGAGAGAGCAGCCAGCATAGGCAACTGTAACATTTCTGAAGTAATCACTGAAGGAGGGTGATGCTTATGGGCTCTATTCTGAGCGTCTCTGCAAAATGCAGCATGACAGTGTAGTGGCTAGATCTGGGGAGCCTCTGCTGGCTCCTGTCTCACAGCAACCATCTCCCTGAGATTATGGCCTGGTAGAAATTATCCACTTTCAAGCCTTGGCATTTAGATGATTTCCAGCTTTATGTCTTTATCCTTCCACTTTTCCCATTTATCGGCTCTCCTTTCCTTTGTCCCGACCCTACCCCACCCCCAATCAGCCACAGACAACCACTCTGATAGGTCTGCTGAAGACGGCCCGGCTGCTGCGATTGGTGCGTGTGGCCCGAAAGCTAGACCGCTACTCGGAATATGGGGCAGCAGTGCTCTTCCTGCTCATGTGCACCTTCGCCCTCATCGCCCACTGGCTGGCCTGCATCTGGTACGCCATCGGAAACGTGGAGCGCACAGGCTCCCGCGTGGGTGGCATGAAGATCGGCTGGCTGGATAACCTTGCCGACCAGATAGGCAAGAGTTACAATGACAGCGACTCCGCCTCCGGCCCCTCAATTAAGGACAAGTACGTCACAGCACTCTACTTTACCTTCAGCAGCCTGACCAGCGTGGGCTTCGGAAACGTCTCACCTAACACCAACCCCGAGAAGATCTTCTCCATCTGCGTCATGCTCATTGGCTGTGAGTCCTTCTCCCCTGCTACCAGGTCCCCTCATTCATATGATTTACCTCTTCTGTTCATACCTGTCTCTTGCTACAAGTTCTGTCTTCCCTACCCTTCTCAATTCAACCATAACTGCACATATACATGTACATACATAGGTAGTGAACAAAAAAATGGAAACACTAATGTAAAGCAACTTAATAGGATGTTGGGACACCACATGTGACCAATATGGCCTGTATGTGCCGTGAGCATGGAATTCTGCAGGAGGAATACAACACCTCACTTCCATAAGATATTCAATTGTCTCCCGCTCAGTTGATGGAAGTGTAAAATGTTGTCCCAGGTGTAATTCCAGAATATCCCAGAAATGCTCAATTGGGTTCAGAGACTCTGGTGACTGAGAAACCATAACATTTGGATAACATCAGTATCATGCTCCTCAAACCAATGGGCGATTACTCATGCTTTGTGGATGGGGGCATTGTCATCTTGAAAGACACCCCTCTCTGCAGGAAAGAAATGCTTTAACATGGGGTAAAGATGATTATTCAGTACATTAAGTAATGATTGACATCGACCTTGCCTTCTAAGGATATGAGCGCAACCAAACCATGCCAGGAAATTATGCCAGGAAATGCCCCATTATCGAACCACCAGAATCTTTCACTCTAGAAACACTGATGTTTCCATTTTTTGTTCACTACCTGTACTTCAACTGCAGAAATGGTTTTACATATCTAGTGTAGTAGTATGCAAGTGTGGATGTATATGTGTGCACATGCACATGGTTGTGTCCATTTTGTTTCTATTACTGTTTTTATATTGTGATCATTAATCCACTGTCTCTTCCAGCACTTATGTATGCCAGCATCTTTGGAAATGTGTCAGCCATTATCCAGCGCCTGTACTCCGGCACAGCACGGTACCACACTCAAATGCTCCGAGTCAAAGAGTTCATCCGCTTCCACCAGATTCCCGGGGGCCTGCGCCAGCGCCTTGAGGAGTACTTCCAGCATGCATGGTCCTACACCAACGGCATCGACATGAACGCAGTGAGTTCATTTCCAGCACGCATGGTTCAGCTCAAAGTCTCACAGACACGTAGACACTCGCACATACATCTGCATCTCAGTGCCATGCAAATTATGCAAAACAGTATTTGAAAGAGCACAAACACACCTCTCATCCATTCACTCAAAGCAGATGAGTATCAACACTCCTACATATGAAGATCTATGGACTGTCTTCCACAATATTTGGTTCCAAGTGTGAGGTTTTTTTTACTCTTTTAAATACAATATCAAAAAGCTATTTGCTTTGTGGACACATTCTTTTTCATATTTCAAAGGAAAAGACAACACATGCTTTTCCAACAACATTTTCTCCACTGAAAGTCAAACAATTATTTTCTTTATACATGTTGTCAGCACTAATATCTCAAGTAAACTGTTATTTATCAAATCCATGTATGGCACCATTTAAATATTTTAGCCAATCAGAAAATCTGAAATATTACTGCAAGGGTCTGTATGTGGGACTTAAACTGGCGCCATTCAAGTTTTCTTTTTGGTTTTATTTGCATGCAAATTATCCATTTAATGGATGCTGGCGTCACAGGAAGACACACATGTGCACATTTCATTCAGCCAAAATTAGGTAATTCCTGTGACATAAAGTTGTGAGAAGTGCAGAGCAGAGATCCATCCCAGTCTCCCAGACTCCTGACCCTCAAACCTGATGCAGGTCCACTCTAGGTTCCCGCTCCACTGGTCCTTTGACTCGGGGCCATGAGGCATTGACTGACCCACTCTGCTCTCTCAACCCATTAACCCCCACCAACCCTGTTTCCTGTTGTCTGAACTCTTACTCTGACTGCAGCCATGCCTGTGTGGTTCTCCGGTACTCTGTACCTGCAGCATGCATCTGCAGAGTATGTTACAGCTACAAGCTACAAGCTACAACACAAACACGTCTACAGAGTTCATAGGGCACGTCCAAAAATGGTATTGCGCCTAAGTCCTCAGAGATCCTAGACACATGTGTGTACACACACACACACACACAAATGCACAGTTGCATTCTTGCACCCCCAAATGTTGGAATGCTAAAAACACAATGGTAAACTTAGGTTTAAACCATACAACTATGAAGCAGAAAATGTATGTGAACAAGAATGGCACATTCCTCATGAAATTGATACATCACATGTACAGCATGCCTTGCACAACATGTACATAAAAGTGGTAAAATGTGAAGCATTCATAACTATACATCACTACATCCAACAAGCGGTGACCCCTCTTCCACTCGTGCAAGGTAGCAAGTCCTCCTGTAGCCCGACCACATCACGGATCCATCAGCCACGGACGGCTAATGGAACAGGACGTATCAGAGTGCAGACACCACCTGTCAATTCCATGTGAGTGGAGTCCATCACAACCAAAAGCAGTGCTGGCCGCTTGGCTCTCTCCACACGCCTGCATCATTGGGCTCTGGGCCACGACTGCAGATTGATTGGCCTAGGGGAAGAATCAGTGAACACCAGCTTGGCACGAAATCCTGTTGAACACATAGCATCCTGGACAGCACCACTCCCACCAGCACCTTATGCTGCCATTCCTCATATTACAGTCACACAATGCGTACAGCACTGCCATACCTCATATTACATATGCACGCAATGGTCCTTAAAAATAACATTTGTGGACGGAGTAAGTTGGGGTGTTTTTTTGATAGACAGGTTCGTTAGTTGCCGCTGATATTTTGAAGAACTTGTTGATATTTCATCTGAGTGATATCATTTTGCACTACAATCAACAGTTGGGACATGATTCCCTCTTTTTCCCTTTACCCTATCTCTCTCTCTCTCACTACAGGTGCTGAAGGGCTTTCCGGAGTGCCTACAAGCTGATATTTGCCTGCACCTGAACCGCAGCCTGCTGCAGCACTGCAAGGCCTTCCGGGGGGCTAGCAAGGGCTGTCTACGTGCTCTGGCCATGCGCTTCAAAACCACACATGCCCCACCAGGTGACACCTTGGTGCACTACGGGGACGTACTCACAGCTCTCTACTTCATCTCCAGCGGCTCCATTGAAATTCTGCGCGATGACGTGGTTGTGGCCATATTAGGTGAGCTAACCCTCTCCTCCTCTTCCCCTGTAATTCTGTATTCTGAGTTCCAATACAGTTCAAACCTGCAGTCATCCTCTTTCATTACATAATTCTATTGATTACCAATAGATCTAGCACAGAAATGCCTCCTGGTTGCGCAAGGCCCATGCTTTGTATTGTGCACTATTGCATTTGAAAAGAGCTGAATTCAACATAATTATGTTAATTTAGGTGTCAGACCATTCTTCCGCTGACACTAAGGGGGTGTGTTTCCGAGTTTTGTGCGACTTATTGTCTCATCAGTTTGCTATAGTGAAGTTTTGTAGAAAAGTACTTCATCTCCCTCTGGTGGTGGGTTGATCTCATTGCCTTGATCAGTTCTAACTTTTGAATGTTTCACTTCAGCTTCTGAAGTGATTGATTTTTGATGAGCTGGAACTGGTGTGTATTTGGCTCTTTGCTCTCCACATCTGTATTGACAGTACTGTCTCTATCTCTGTCTCCTTATTTCTCTTTTCATTTACACCTCTTTTTCTCTCTGCCCTCCTCTTTCCTATTTGGCCCATAGGTAAGAATGATATCTTTGGCGAACCCATCAGTCTGTACGCAAGACCTGGCAAGTCCAACTCGGATGTACGGGCATTAACTTACTGTGACCTGCACAAAATTCTGAGGGACGACCTGCTAGAGGTGCTGGACATGTACCCTGACTTCTCCGACAACTTCTGGAGCAACCTGGAGATCACCTTCAACCTGCGAGATGTGAGGGTCATCACAATGGGTACACCAGACCTGGGTCAAATCATTACTTTAAATACTTACACCAGTAAAATCCCTGCAGAATTTTATAAGAAACATCTATTTTCAATGTTCAGAGCAAAATTCTTGAATTTTATTGTAGGTTTTGGTTTTGTTGTTTCATTGAAAATTCTCAGGGATCTTGTACAAGTGTTGTCAAAATTTAATGACATCGAAAGACTTAAAATATTTCAAATACTTATTTGACCAAGGTCTCTGGGGGCCACAGTTGAACCACACATATTCACACCAGCACACAAACACACACACACACACACACACACACACATGAACTCCAGTATGTACCAGTTGGCATTGTATGTTGGCATATTTTAGCAAGCCAGTTTGTCTCCCTGCTCCTGGCTGCTAAGTTACTGAAGCTCCTGTGCTTCAGGCAGATCGAATTATCCAGCCATTCCCCAGTGAAGACTCTGACTGTGGTTACCAGCGGCCACGACGCCGAAGAAACTCCCTGCACCGTCGCAATCGACCCGGTGAGTGTGTGAGCTGTGACTTCATAAATGTGCCATAAATGTGTACACATTATTGTCACTATAATTGCAATTGATATGTTATCAATTACTCTATCATAAATCTATTGTTTCTATGAAGTTAAAAACTTAAAAACATTTGCTAAATGTAAATGCGCATTCCAATTTGCTATATGTTATGGATATTCACGAAGGGGCATGGCCAAGGATAATACTGTGGCACTGGATGTTCTGTCCTTGGGAATGTCTCTACATGAACATTCTAAACTGTAATATAGCACCGGAACATGCTGTAGGAAGTAGATAGGATGGAAGGAATGCAAGAGCTGACCATCAGGTCTACTCCTATTGTGTGGAATCTTTTAAACAGACTATTGTGATTGCACTGGATAGCTTCCAGTTTACATCATATAAGACGTAAACTCATTTTACAAATGATTTAAGTAATTGTATACTGTTCTTTTTAATACAACTCTGTTCTCTGTTTCCATGGCTCCTGTGTGAAGATGGAATGGACAGGGAGGACTCCTTCCCTGACCAGGTACCCAACCACCAGGGGGCGCCACACTCCCTCTGGGACGAGCTCTGCAGCAGCCCCAGCTCCCATTCCAGCGAGGACGAGATGAAGCCCATGCGCCATAGCAAGGGCGAGCTGTACCCTCCTGGCGGCGACATGTGTGACTACCCCCCTGCCGTGGTCAGCCTGCTGGCCCCAAGCAGCACCCCGGCAGGTATAAGGGGACCCCTGGACCGAGGACAAACGTACACAGGTACAGAGTATTCAAATCTAATTATGAATCTGCATTCCAACATCAGTTTCGAAGATGAATGGAGAGGTTCAAACCGTCTTTCCTATAAGCTAAACAAATGGTGACTCAAATTAGCAAAAACAAAGTATTAAATATTATTGGGAATTTGCCTGTAAATTGGTAATTCCCCATTGGCTCAACAATTTTTGGTACTCAAAACTGTTTTCCAATGTTGGCAGGTCTGTAACATGAATATTCACATATAGTGTTCAAATGAATCTACATGTTTTCTCTGAATACTGAACAGGATTTTTTCACAGCATTACAGCCCTATTGAGAGACAGAGAGACTCAAATACTCTGTGCATACTCTGTCCCATGCCTCACTCGTGGGAACTGACACAGCCTCTCCCCTCTCCCCCTGCAGCAGCCCCCCTTAACATGCCAGGCCTCTATGGATACTGGCCCGATCGCCGCTCGAGCCAGTACTCGGAGAGCCATCGGCAGTCCTCCTCCGTGAGGGCCACCTACCACCCGCCCCCCTGCACAGAGGACCGGCCCAGTGAGCTGGAGTCCCGGCTGGAGCTGCTGCAGTCCCAGCTCAACAGGTCAGCCAGATGCATGCTAATAGAGAGGGGGACAGTGTGTGAAGGTGTGTGACATCAAGAAAGGAGAAACAGGAGGAGGGCTGAGGCAACAAAAAGAGGAGAGGAGAAGGAGGAGGAGTGTCAGAAAAGATAGAGGAAAGGGAGGATGGAGAAGAGAGAAGCATAGAGGGGAGGGGAGAAGGGAGAATGCTGAGAGTGGAGATTGGTGGGGGAGGGGGAGATAGCTGGCAAAGAGAAACAGCACAGGTTAGCATAAACTCTGCTTCCAACCTCTCCCTCCCTACAGACTGGAGACACGAATGACGGCCGACATCAACGTGATTCTGCAGCTCCTCCAGAGGCAGATGGCCCCAGTGCCCCCCGCCTACAGCGCCGTGTCTCCCAGCACCCACACGCCACACCCCCCCACGCTGTATGGCACAGGTGCCCAAGTGCTTCACAGCGTGAGCCCCATCCCACCCGTGCAAGTGGACAACCTGGCCTCACCCCTGCAGGTACATAACGCAGACCACACTGACACACAGTCAATTCAGTGCAAAACTGACACCAACACATACAGTACATTTAGAGCTACCACACTATGATACACTTATTTTATATACACAAGGCCACACAAGACAGGACAGAAAGCATTCTTTCCATATGAAGGAAAGCTCAGCTAAGAAGCTATAGCTAGATGACTGTGTGGGATTCTATTCAGATGGCTGACCTCCTGCCTTGTGCTCCAATAGAGTCCAGACTCTGACAAGTTCAACCACAAGTCCCGGGACTCCCTGTCCAGCGGCATCCACATGACCGTGACCTCGGACGAAACCATGCCCAAGTCCCCCGAGACGGAGGCGGCAGCCCCCCACGGCCTGAGCCCAGTGCAGGCCCTCTCCTCCATGGGTCCCCCTGGACTATGCAGCAGCCTGCGCTTCCCCTCGCTCCCCGAAAACCTGGAGGCCTCCTCCCTGGCTGAGATCCAGAGGCACGTGTCAGACCCCATACTCCCTGGCAGCTAGGCCCCCCCCAACCACCAGCCCCCCCAACACAAACACACACACACATAGGACAAGGCCATGCTGCTGGGACAGCGTGGTGGGACAGCACTTTCCCTCTTCTCCCCCGTCCACCACAGGTGAACATGGACCGCCTCCACAGTGTGAGGGTCACAAGGCCTGGAGTGTATTCAACCAAACACACAGGCGATGGAGCACACTCTCCCAAACACACTTGTGTCTGCAGAACTGTGTTGCTGTTCAGGGTTGTATGCCTAGATCTGTCTCAAACTGCCTCTCCTAGTGGAGCTCAATGTAGAGAATCCTCTTCCTCTTCAGTAGTCCAGAGGCAGTCTAACTAGAAGCACAGAACCTCCACAACCTCTCCTGTGGGTGGTCTCACTGTTGTAGCTCCCATGTCCTGGTTTTTCTCTTTGTCGTAGCCTTGGATACTATGCCCCCACCCTTAGGTCTGAATCCCAAAAAACACCACCAAAGCAGCTTTGCTGGTTTTTGAATGTGAGAGCCCCTTTGGGTGCAAAGCCCTTGAAAGCATGGATGCTAACACAAACCACAGACACTCTACCGTTAAACAATGTTGAATTTGAATGCATGTCCCCAGCAATCTGAGCACCAACAGACAGTTGGAGCTGTGATGCTAGGGCTGATACAATCAGAAGCCATGTCTCTCATGAAGGGCTGGTGTGGATCACAAAGAAGGGCTCACTCTTCTGCTGAGTGCACAGTCCTGATTTTCACTCACAGAAGCGCCTGTCTACACAGGAGATCCAGACGATCCACCCCTTTTCAGGAACAAGGCCTTCCATCCTTAGCCTGGCGCCGAGTCCCTTAGACATACCACTAGCAAGCTAGCAATACCTAAAGGGCCTGGAAATGGTCCTATGTCCTTCATCCCTTGAATTGTCAGCACGTTGTGTCAAAAATGAAGGGGTTGGCTGTTTGTATTGAACAAGCTGTTCTTGCAAGATGAAGACCGCCCATATTTCTTGTTCGTGAGTGGTTTCTCCCACCATCTCCCCCACTTTTTGGCCGAATATTGTAATTTATCAAATGGATTTAAATGACAGCAAAAAAACATTACCAGACCCCGTAGGTACTTAGCTATGCTAAGGTAACACAGGTCTGTATGCCAGGCTATTCCATGCTATCACAGCGATGTGATATTGTGCAACTGCATAACTCCTTCCTGCTTTTCCAGCCCAATTAGGTACCAGATCATGTATATAATGTATGTATACATTGTATATATTGTACTCTGCAAATTGCTGACTACACTGCACTGCTAGAACTTTTGTGAAGTGAATAACTAAAGCAGCCATTTCCAAAGTGTGTCCTTTTCTGTTAAATTAAAATGAAAACTGCTGACTTGGGAGTCTTTGTGGATTACAAGTACATCCTGTCAACCCTGAACAACTCAGTAAGGTCAAAATATGAATATTCAGAAGTGGGCAATTTATCACACTGGCATGCTGTCTTACTGAGAAAATGTTTTTAAACACTTAGGTTTTAAAACATTTAAGATCTATAGACTTTAGATTAAAACTACTTCTAGCTATATATTTTAGTTTGTTTTCCAAAATGTTCAATTTAATGAGTGGACATACCAGAGTGAACAAGACGGTGCACTGCTATCATTCAGAGTACAGCACAATAATATTGTGACTTGATTATTCAAGTTCAACACTTTTGCTTCCACATCTTCACATCATTTTGGTCATACCATCGGCATCAAGGACCCCAGATATTTTAGTGCATCTCAGAAAACAGCATATTCCTAACAGCACATTTTTCACAAACAAAAAAAAATGTTAATGCTGGGCTGAGCAGTTTCATCAGAAAGTATGTCAACAACTTCACAGAGGGGGTACTATGATCAGGTGTTTTGGAAGTTACCTGTAGCTTCCATCTGGGGGACAGGAACTAATAAAATATCAGGTGGAATGACAAAAGGCTTACTACTGACAGCAGAGATGTGGACTCAAGTCATTGTGACTTGGACTCGAGTCACTGTTTTGATGACTTGGGACTTGCTTGAGACTTGGATAAGAGAGACTTGGTCCCATGTCTGACTGACAGTAATAACATAGATACAATAATGCAGTAATAAGGGTAAGTAAAACAATGTAAGTTTATTCATGTAAGAAAACTTCACTGGCTGTTGTAAAGCATTTACAAGTTATTTAAGCATTGTTTTAGAGAGAATAAAATGTCTCAAATCTGACAGACAGGTGGGCAAGGTGTTGCTGGTGGCAGAGTTGAGAGTGAGTGAGTGGGTGCACTAGAGAGCAAGCATATGTCCCAGTAGGCTGAAGGCAGTCTCTCAATGCTATTTCTATGCAATTCCTTAGAGCCACTCAAAGGGCTAGAGTTCTTATCAATAAAAGCAGAAAATACTGTGCTATGGCATCTATGCCCAGTCAATAACAGCAACAAAAATGTCATGCTGTGTTACATAATGCTTAAGGCCGGTTTCCACCAGGAACAAGAACTATAAAACTATCAAAATAATTACAGGTCAAATTCATGAAAGGGTCTACCCTACAACGATAACTACAAAAATGAGCAAGATGATATACATCATTCGGATCACTGATAGATTTTTTTGAACGCATCTTCAACAATAAAACATGTCCAACCAATCACTGCTGAGCACTGTCTGTACACATGGCAAGTGTGTGTGTGTTGATTTACAGGTCTGTACAATAAAATGTTCTCTGGTATGGAAGCAAGCGAATGATTTATAGCTAATCATTATAGCCATTGTCCTTGATGGAAATTGGCCTTTAGAAATTGTCTGACATTTTGAAGGAAGTTTGCTTTGCATAGAGCCTGCATTTCAGCCTGAGAGGATGCTTGCAGTGCTTGGCAGATGAACACTCACCAGTCAATGCCCCTTAGAACCACCCCATTCTCTGGGAACCAAGGATACTATCTATATTTATCTTAAAGATTAATTAGATAACAGATTATTAAATATAGTTTGTGTATGCCTCTTCAAAGACCTGAACAGTTCAACTGAGCTGTGGTGAGTGCTCTCTCCCGCTCTGGCTCGCAAGCCCCACCATTACTCAGCACCTCCAGTTCCCCAAAACAAGGAGGTAATGGTACAGCAGTAATAATGATAACAACAATAGTAATACACTCTACACACAAAGACACAAGGGATTATACAGAAAAGCAAGAATAACCTAAAAATAAAATGCCTTAAAATTGCTGTATCAAGATCTCAGGAAAAAAGAGAAATATAATTTCATGGGTTTTTTTCCTGCAGTATAAACATGCTAAGGGGTTAACCTTTAAATATAGAGCATAACAGAAATGGAAGAAAAAGAAAAGAGTATCTTGCCGAGATCCTGTATGAGGCCATGGAGACACCTTCAGATCACCTTTAGGCCTGTTCTGCAGAACAGTGGTGCAAGACTCCAGTTCCAAACACAAAACACTCCGTTCAACACAAACATGCTTGATGTCCATAATGCCTGCTGTGTACAACTTAAATAGTCTTGAGACTCGCATAGCCCTGTGGACCAGATGTCAAGGTGAATTGGGCAGGGGGGCTTCAGTCCTCTACTTTCCCTCTGCGACCTGAGCCCTGTTGCCATTGGACAGTATTCACTGGAACATCATCTCTGTGCTCTCTGCTGCCAACATGCCCTTGCGTGAGCCACAGGATACGCACCAGGCCAATGGTAATGAACCAATCACACAAAGCAGTCTTTCCTGAATTATCTTATGTTTTGTACTTGTTTCTACTTCTACCTTCCAATAATTGATATGAAAAACACAAGTTCTTTTTAAAAGGCCTCTCATGTGGGGCTCTGTTACTCAACACTCGATTAGCGGGTGACTAATGATTTTTTGCACTAGTTTTGTTACATGAACAAATTAGGTCAGTTCCTTCCAAATAAGATGGCATATACACAATACACATGATTTACTTCTTTGACAGGGTAATCCAGTTCCCTTTCACATGCATTCATCATGAAAATCAACCTGACAACCTGCAGATGAAACAGTGGAAAACGTATGTTTTCGTGGGATTTATTTGATCAAACATAAAAAAAATCAGTTCTCTTGTGCCCAAAAAGCAAATGGCTTGGGCCATTTCCACACTTACTGTGGAATCTGTACTAATAATCCAACAAAATAGCCATCTCATACACCAGTCAGTGGTAATAAGCTGTGCATGGAAACATCCCACTTCTCAAGACCTTCAGATCTTATCCTAGTTCAAACCAGAAGTAATCCTGTCTTGTAAATCATACAATGCCGATTCATTTCAGACATGCCACTCTGCCTTCCTTTATATACCTTATACATTGAAAAACATGAAGGGGGTCAACACACGTCTTCTTTTTCTACATTTCATTTACAAAAATTTCAATCAGTTCATTTTAACTGTGGCATGAATACCCCCACAGTTAACTGCATGCTGACCTTGTCACAGGCTGAAACAGCTTATCCCAAGATACTCAAACTAGGCTTAGGTGAAGTAATTTCAGAGACCAGTCAATTGCAACAGCACCTTGAGCCAATTAAGGAGAACCACTCCTTTTCTTAGCTTTCACCTGACAGCATTATATTGCCCAGGGGTATCAAAAGGGAGCTGTCAATAGTACACTCAAGACTAAGGGAGCAACAGCCAGAACTTTTCACCCCCTCTAAATATGTGAAGAGTACTGTGCATAAGAACACACTAGAACTGGTGATCAAGGGAAGATGGAATTCAGAACAGTACCTCTCAGCAACATCTCAAATCTGGGCTGTGTTTTTGCCATCTGAGCACTTAAAAGGCTGCAATAAACGACTGAGTGGGACTTCAATGACCGTAACCAACATACATAGCCTACATTTTTCTTTTGTCTGACAATTTAGCAATTTGTCTATATATATATATATATATAATTTTGTATTATTTTGTATTTTTTTTACAATTTTGGTATTATATGATGATTATATGGTGATGTTATTGGTACACTGGTATATCCAACAACTTGAATTTTCCACATAGTATTCTTGTGCTGATATTAAATTATGATGGCTGACTGGCCATCCTTAAAGGTGTTTTTGACTGCTAGGTGCTGTGGAATAACACCAGTTAGAGAACGGTCATGGTCACAAGGACCATTTCTTGGTGCACAACTGCAAAAACACAGCCCCGGGTCCCTAAAGCAGCCACACTTGGAGCGGTTCAGTACAGACTACAGAAGCAATATCCTTCAGGAGTGGAGACACCTATTCATGTCACTCCCTGCTGCTTACCCAGAAGTATGAAATAAAAGCAAAATATCACTGGTTACAACAATAAACCCTTTCTATAAGCATTAAGCCCTACATCAAAAACATGTGAGAGTAAAACCAGCACAACTTGCATGACAAGCTCACAGAGTCCCTGTGCCACTCCCTCACCAGTGGCACAAGTATTTCGTTGTCCCTTAAAACTCCTTTACCACCAGCACATTCTTCTGTTCATCGATTCCTGGCCCAGCCTCCCTGCTCCTTTTCCCCTCCATTCACACTGCCCTCCTGCCCCACCCTGGTGTGAGCATCACACTCGCAGGATCTCCAGGCAGTTGTTGTAACAGATGGCAATCCAGTCGGGCTGTGTGGAGGCCCACTGCACGTTGTTGATCTCCCCCTCAGCGGTGTAAGCCAGGATTGGGTCTTCAATGGCCCTAGGCATCTGCTGGATGTCCCAGATCAGGGCCTGGTGGTCGTCCGCTTTGGGGGAGAGACAAGACTCCTATCAGCACACAGAGTACCTCAGGCAGGCTAACCCATAGGACAAAAACTCCTTCCCCCACCGCTTTCAATAAACTAAACTGCACCACAAATGTAAAAATAATGCCTACTACTCGGATGATGATACAATGAGGGGCTGCTGTGCATTACCTGCGGTGCAGATGTGGCAGGAGGAGTGGGGTGCCCAGGCGATGCCGTTGACACAGGCACGGTGATTGTTCAATCTGGCGACAGGCGTGCATGGTACACGGACATCCAATATCACCACCTGACAGACAAAGACAAGATATCCACATTCACATTTCTGCTTTCTACATGCAAATGAAGGGCAGGCAGGAGGGAGGGAGAGAGAGAGAGAGAGAGAGAGAGGGGAAGGGAGAAGAGTGTGTGACTAACCTCCATGCCATCCATGGCCATAGTGGCCAGGTAGTTGGGGTCCTGCTTGTTCCAGCACAGGCGCAGCAGTGGGTGGTGCTGGGGGTCCTCGTAGATGATGGTGCTGTGCTCCAGGTGCCTCAGGTCAAACATACGCACGGAGCCGTCTGCTCCCACAGAGGCAAACATGTCCCGGCCACCACCTGCCCGGCTGAATGCAATGTCATATACCTGTGCAGAAACAGCCACACAGTTATGCACCCACACATGTGCACAGAGACAGGACATGCTTTCAGTCTGCACAGACTTGTAGTCATGCTAGACACCTTATGTTGATGTCTTAGAGCTGCAAAGCTTCACCTTCATCCCACTCCACCGACAGTGCGGCTCAGTAGCTGTCCGCTCACCTCCTTGTCATGGGCGATGAGTTGGGTCTTCACGTGGCCTGACACCAGGTTGACCCGTCCCAAAACTTGACCAGTCTCCAAACCCCAGATAGTGCAGGTGGTATCGATGCTTGAGGTACCTGTGGAGGTGAAAACTGTTCAGTACCAGGTATTGAAAGTCCCCTTGGTCTGCACAACCCACATTGGAATCAAAAGGATCTCACTAATAGGCAAACCCATAAAACAAAAACGGGAGTGACTCTCACCCAGCAGATTAGGGTCCACCTCATTCCAGTCGAAAGACGTGAGTGGCGCACAAAAGTCAGAGTTCTTGTTGTTATTGAGCAAACATTCCAGACGCGTCTCAGTGTCACTGACCTGAGAGAGACAGAGACCTTGTAAAGGTGGTAATAACCCAGCACAGGAGCCATTCGAAGGCACAGGAGGCGCCACATTGCACTCAAATGAAGAAGCAAGTGAATGGGGCATGCACTTACCCTCCAGATTCGCAGGTAGTCCCCACTAGTGGCAAGCAAGTCAGGGTACACCCCCTTGGTGTCAGGAATCCACATGATCTTTGTGGTGGGGTAGGGGTGGTCAAAAGTGTTCCTGCAGATAAATTCAGAGCTCTCCTCCTCCAGACCCACGAGCTGCACCTGAATCCACAGAGCAACAGTGTCCAGAGCAAAATTATCCAACCACAGTTTCACTGCAGGAGGAAGAACTTTCATGAACATAACGTTATTATTTAAATATTTCCCTAATTGAAGTGAGGTAGTGACGTGATGGTAATAACTACGTTTTGTCTATAGTAGTAAGCCAACGTTAATATTAACCAGGTACTCTAGGGTTACACTTTTGGTTTCCCCAAGATGAGCCCCCCGACTAGACCCTTACCAGTTCAAATTCAATTAGGCCTAACGTTAGTTAGCTAATGTTACACTATTAACTACACCTGCCAGGCAGCGACACGAGCAGTGATGTTTCTAACACACAAGTCGCTGTGTTTCGGATTCAAAAGTGCACATGCCGTTAACTAAGGTTAGCTATCAACACTTTGCATTTCACAAAATCAGTTAGCTAAACAACCCCACTAATTATTGTGAAAAGCAATAATTGTGAGCAGCTAGACAGCATTGTCTACATTGCTAGCCAGGTTCGATGACATGACATCTGGATAGTTTGTTCGCAGCCGGCTAAAGTTAACTAGCTACACTACAGATCGGAGTGAGGGCGATGTGAAGATATATATGACGATATGTGCTTGCAAGATATTTGTTGTTGTGATTAGCTAACGTTACTCACTTTGTTGTTATATTCCTCGACGAAACTGCCAAGAGCCAAACGGAAGCGCTTGTCTGGGCGGACACTCCAGTTCATTGCATACACCGTCCATGGCGCCTCGTATTTGTAGATCTCTTTTCGTTTGCCGTGGAGCGACATGATTAGCGACTATAATCTAAAATTGACGTCGTTTGGGGGGAAATTATATACAAAAAATGATGGTATTTGGGAAATTTGGTTCTTACGATCGAACCGTGACTAGCGATGTATTTCACCAATCACACACTGGCGTATTAATTAAGAATAAAAACAAAACATTTTAAACAAAGCTCGTATATCAAAGCGTTCGCGATTCAAAGTAGCTAGCTAGCTCGTTTGGTAGCTCAAGTAACTAGCAAGCTTGCTAACAAAGATTCAGCTGAACGCTGAGTTTTAGATCCTGCAGACAAAGAAACGACGAGACCAGCTTGCTGGCTAGAAATAGCTAGGTAGCTATGTGCTCCAGCTCCTCACTGGTGCAACTCATGCAGTGTGTGTGGCCCGGTCTGAACTGAGACCTCGGCCCCCCCAGTTCAACATAAGGTACTCCTTGTCCGCCACGACCATAAGCGGCTTCGTTTTCTTCTTCCGTCGCAGAATCTGGGGCGGAATCTTTAACTGATCTACTCGATGTGACTACAATGAGGAGTAACGTTATATATCCACTTGTTTAGAAAAAATCACGTTGCTATGTTATGTCACGAATTTACTTTGTCTTTATAACAGATGAGCAAGGAAATGGCACATTCATTCGACAAAATAGCCTGAATCCAAACAACGGTCCGACTTCAACCATGGTCGCGGCTAGACAGTAACCCTTTTTTGTCCAACTCCCGCGAGGTCTGACTGAGTCCCCATGGTAACGAAGGACAGCGTCCAACCCTCGTTCCAGGTGTCTAACACCCACTAGCACTACGAAACAGCAATTCGCCTAACTCTCTGTCTCTTTGACACTTTTGAAGATTTTTTTATTTTGCTGCTGTTGTCATCGCAAGATTATTCCACTAAAATTTTAGTTTATCTTGCGAATTTCTATGACGTAGAGCAAGTAACCTTAGCTAGCTTATTCTCAGCTGCATTCACAATGATGGACTTAACGTAGCTTCGGGTAACATTCGGTAATGTTAGCTAGCTAGCTATCTTATTCACAGTTGCATTCACAACGAAACTGTCTGTCGATTGGGAACACCCTTTAAACGTTTAACCCTCATTTGAGTTATTTCTGCAAACTGGCTTGGTAAGAAAACGTGCTCAACTCAAATTAGAATAGTCTAATATACGGAGGTTTTTGTTCGCTGTTCGTATTGTTTCATGTAAATATTAAACTCTGTCAAAGAACTGAAACTGCGTATGCTGCCACCGTTGAGATCTGGGTGGAAATAGGGGGTTACTATCCATAAATATATATGCACCACCGTTAGCCATTTGCCTCCCCAGATAGCCGCAAATGAGCATGCGCGAGATCTGGGGGAAATAGGGTTATTATCTAGCCACAACCTCCTACCAGCCAGCGCTGAGGTTGGCACACGCTAGTGCTAGTTGGTGGGACGGCCAAAACTACGACTGATATGTAATGCCATTGGTTAGACTTGATGTCATTCAAGTAATGGTGAATTCAGTTGTTTGTAATGGGCAAAACCCAAGCAAATATTCTACAACTGCGTGGCTTCTTCGCAGCAGGGTGTTCGATTATAGACCTCTTGCTAAACGTACTGATATGAAATTCGAGTAGTGCTTGAAATCCCGCAGGCAGGGCGGGATCTAGGCATAGGCAAACTAGGCACGGGCCCAGACATTTAACGTTTAAATATTTTAGGATAAAAACTCCAATCTAAAACTTTATTTCAATTTATTATTTTTGGAAGTCATACACAACGTAAACACCTTGCAATGTGCACGAAAAGTCTTTCTGGTTCAGTGCAGATCATCCTTGTTATTTTAGCAATGCTTTCTGGTGCAGCAAAACGCACAAAAAGAGAGTTTTGCCAGTTCAGCTCAATGGTAAGGATGAACAGTCTGTGGGGCATGTATACGAAGCTCAGAGAGCTAGGCCAGGGCGAGGCATTCCCTAACGTGGAACTATGCCTTCGCATGTAAAGAAATGTAGGCTACTAACCTTTTCCTTCCCAGTGTTACAGGTATGGTATGCAGCTGCCTACAACGATGTCTATCGCTGTATTACTGCACTGAGCTCTTGCGCGAACTATGATTGTTCCTACCTTGTATTAATGCACATATTGTAAGTCGCTCTGGATAAGAGCCTCTGCTAAATGCTTAAAATGTAAATGTATCTGGCATTACCGATTGCAAATTGCTCCGATTCAAACGTGTTACCTGAGATCAACAGTGAAGGAAAAGAAACTGAACGCGTTCGTTGGAACAAAATCCAGCATACACAGGCCCCCAGGACTGAGGATGAAAACCCCTGCACTACTTCAATGGTGACAGGTGGAACTCCAGTTATTATATAACAATAATTATATTCAGCTGTCTATCAACCAATGCAGACAACATGCTTTCCTGATTAAAGTACACATCTGATTGACCAAGATGTTCAGTGTTGGATAAACATGGATGGCTCCATGTTGTATGCTGAAGTGTTGTTGACAACACTTCACATAGTGTTACCTTCACGTTATGATCATACAGTATTCATACAGAAAGTCCATGTTTTTTAAGCTGTGAATGTAAAGAATACAATGACAAGAAAATACCCGTTATGATCATAAAGCAGAAAATAATTACTGAATAAGATTTAAAACAAAGCAGATTCAAACTGAAGATTTAGACTGATTCAAATAACAATCATCATTTGAGTTCGGCATGACAACAAATTTCTCTGGACTTAAAAGTACTCTTGAACTGTCAGATATTTAAGTTGTTTCATATGGCAGCTTAATGCATAAGATACGATATACTTTATATGTCCCCGTGTGGAAACTTGTCTTGGACTCTCGGTAGCTGTTTCACAGTAATTACACATATTAGAAAAATAGTGCCCCAAAAGAGCAGCATCAACCAAATAAGTTCCTGTACAACAACACAGTAGCTACACATTCTCATCAACACAATATATCTACAGATGTACCAAGTGATACATTTTTTCATATGGCAACTTAATGTATCAAGTGATACGAAAAATCCTTTGCACTGATGCTTGCTCTGAATTAGCGCAAACCGTAACTGTTTCCCCTGAAGTCAGTGGAAACAAGAATGGTAATTAGAACCAGAACTAGTGCTAGTTCCCCTTAGGTCTAGGTATTGTTTTTTTGTGCAATGGAAAAGGGCCTTTAGATTCAGGCGCAGAGAAAAAGGATGTTACGTCTGGCAGTTTGGCAGTACATTTCTTACTTTGCTCCCTCTTTTTTATTTTCTCTGCCCCACTTTCACAACTTTCATTGTGTTTCATTGTACGTTACCACGTTTTCTCCATGCTCTATGCTGCTTAGTGTCTAAACTTTTGAAATCCTGACATGCTTTACTCGCAGCCGCACACTGGAGATGGAATAGTCCACTCTAGTCTGGGATGAGGGGGGGACATTGACACTAATAAAATAAGCACTCTCAGGGCATTTTTGTGTATGATTTTTTGGAGGGTATAACTTGGAATGAAAACATTAGTTATATCGAATGTATATGTGCTATGGGGCCCTTCATTGGGCCCTTGGCTGCTGCGGGCCCCAGGCGGTTGCTTAACTTGCCTAATGGTAAAGAACGCCCCTGCTTCCTAATTATGTTTTGGGGAGCATCGATAACTTTCGTTTCCCCTCGTTATTCTATTAGCGAATCCCCTCGTTATTAGATTATCGATTCCCATTGTTTACACCTGTGTTCCTACCTCTCTCCTCCCAGTCACACCTGATTCCCATTGTGTTTCCTGTCTCTGCCTGTATATATGTTCAGTGTTTACGTTTTCTCTTTGTCAGTACGTTGATTCTTTATTCCCTGAGCCTACCCTTCTTACAGACAGAGTTTATTGCATTCCTTCCGAGACACCCCTTCTGTTGACTACCCCGAGCCTGCCTAGCGATTCTGTTTTGTTTGCCTATCTGCCTACCTGTTATTGACTTTTTGGACTGCCTGTTTTTGACTTCTCTCTGCCCCGCGTTTTTGTACCTTCGAGATTCTGATTCCTGGTTTTGACCCCTGCTTCCCATTAAACTACTCTTTTGCCTTATCCTGATCTGCGTCTGGGTCCTTGTCCGGTTCTTAACACAGTCTCGAACTATGATACATTTTACAGCAGTGCAGTACCAACAGTACAGAACAAACAGTTCATTGCTAATTGGGCTATGCACAGATTATTACAGCCTTACTGTTGTTTCATTTGCTCCGCGATCGGCGGGGTTCCATGCATTTCAGGTTCGGAGGAGACGTGGGAATCTGGTCGTGACGTCTTCGGGTCCGATGTTTTTGCGATGTGTCTCGCAAATGTTCACTGTTGAAGTGAAGTCTCTGGTTAGTTTTCCAGGGCGCAAAGTCAATTATCGGAGATGAGTTTTCAACGAAGGGAGCTGGCCGCTTCTGTGTTCACTCAAATGTCCGATATTGTTAGCTGTATTATTTCACAGCTCTTCACGAATTAGCGTTGCTTGCACCTAAATTCGTGGAATCGGCACTCTATGGATTCCGCTGCTGTTCAGAGAACGTGTCTCACATGTGTATTCACAGGCCTCTTGTTAGGCGCTGGTGAGGGAGAGCGACGCGAGGTCCTGGTGATGGAAGGACAGAACAGAGCAGGGAAAAACCCGAGTGACAGAGAGAGAGAGAGAGCTAGTGTTCTCTGATTTTATATGTTGCGTTGAGGTATGCTTTCCGCTTTTACAGTATCGTCACTGTACGTGGAAATGCGATCCTAGGAGGAGGGCCTGAATTACGTCATGGGATTCCCTTGTGCGTTGTGAGTTGGATGCGTGGTGGAGGAACGTTAAGCACTCAAAATTATATAAATTGAAATGGCATTTAAAACATATAATTTTATGTGGAATGTGCAGTCCCTTCATCCCCCCTTTGGTCTCAGGATTCCACGTCTGGTCTAATCCCTGAGAGCACATGAATCCAGTGTACAGTCCACAACTGAAAGGTTAATTGAGCAGTTAGTTCAGGCTTGTAAACATCTGGACAGTTAATATTGGCTGTAAACATTCTGGGCATATTGTTGGTACTACTAAACTTGGCTAAGCAACAACAATGCCACAACAGTTCAAAAGACAGGGTCTAAATAAACGAAATATGACAAAATGGAAAAACGGCATGAAACAAATACCAACGAGTGTTTGACTATCTATTCATTAGGGTTAGAGAGGAATAGGAATGTTAGTAAGCCAGTTGGTGTTAAGGTGTTGGGGTTAGATGGGTGTAGTTCAAAGGCAACAGGGTGACCGGATGTGATATAGCCATTTAAGGAGGTCCGAAGGCAACCATTTTGATAGGGCTCTATGGATCAGATGACAGTTGGACTACAGGATGTAGTGATTTAGTCTGGTCTGGGCAGACAGAGTTTAGTCCCTTCAGGCAGATACTGCTGTGGAAGGGTGTCATCTAGTTTGAGCTCAAGACATGAGAAATCCTGATGGCTATATCATGATGGTCATTTGGCATTATGATCTCGATTTTGAACTTGTGTTGAAAAGAAACGTTTTGTGTGAAGTTTGAAGGGGGATCCCTTCTAGAAGGTGTCCTAAACTTGTGGTTTGCCTTAATGTTACTACATTGTAAGATGTTTAAATGATGACTTTTAGGTAGCACTACCATGGATGTTCCAGGTATGCTCACAAAGTTTGAACCGTGGTGATGGTTTAACTAGTTTAACTAACAGTAGAGTGGCTCTAGCTATTAGTGAACACAGTGTTTATAGATTGCTGCTGCTGTCAACAAACCTGGGTAGCTGGTTATTTTACCATAAAATACTCCTGTCTAATGTTTTTATTTCCCACATGCATAACTTTACATTTAGCAATATTGAATGTCATCTGCCATGCATCTGCCCATGCTTGGATTTTGTTTAAATCATCTTAAATCATCTTACTTTAGTCGATTCCATTTAGTCTTCCACTGCGGAGATTGTTTTTTCATCCTATTTTTCCTTACTTTTGGGATGAATTTCCACTGTAAATCTACAATAACCCTTTTAAATATTGAATTTTTCATTCACAGTTCTGCAATCTAGAAGTTTTACCCAATCTATATTACTTAAATTCTCTCTCATTTTATTAAAGTCAGCTCGTCTAAAATTTAAAATTCTAGAGTTAGAGGAGGCTGTCTTACCTTGCAAAAAAATATCAAAAATAACTGCACTGTGGTCACTTTCCCCTAGTGGTTCTCCTACCTCTGTGCTGCAAATTGTATCAGGATTGTTACACAAAACCAGATCCAGTATTGATTTTCCTCTCGTAGGCTGAGTAACATACTGCACCAAAAAGCAGTCATTGACCATATCTAAAAACCCCTCTTCACTTTTACCCTGACCTGTCACTACCTCCCAATTAATAGGGGTAATTTAAGTCGCCCATTATTATCGTCTCTCCTTCAGCACAGGTTTGTTTTATGTCACCAAAGAGCATACTGTTTATTTTACTGTCTGAAGCTGGAGGTCTATAGCATACTCCTATATTAAGGCCCTTCTCATGATCTCCCAGTAATCTAATCCAGATGTCCTCACAAAAAACTAATGAGTTAATAACTGGAATTTCCTGCACATTAAGATTGTCTTTCACATAAAGGGCCACTCCCCCTCCTCTTGTATTAGTTCTATCTTTCCTAAACAATTTGTACCCCTCTAAATTATATTCATCCCCATCTGCTACGCCAAGCCATGTTTCAGTAATCCCAACAATGCCATAACCCCCATTCAACATGACAGCCTCCAGTTCCAAAAAATTATTTTTTATGCTTCTCGCATTTAAACACATGAACTTCAGAGCCTTACTCACACTTACGTTGTCCTTCCCCTCCACACATAACTGTGCCGAACCACCTCTATTCACATTATGATCAAATGTTTTTTAATTAATTATATCCTCAGATTTATTATACTCTGCCCTGGTATCTTCCATCTAGGCAGTCTGTACCTCCCTATCCATAATACCACTACTACTAATTCCTAATAAACTAGTCCCTAGTTTAAATATTCCTCCTCTACCCTAAGCATATGCTGGCCCAATAGAGCTGTACCCCTCCGGTTCAAGTGTAGCCTGTCCCACTTGTACAGGTCACCCCTGTTCCAAAAGGAGTCCCAGTGCCCCATAAACCTGTACCCTTCTTTCCTGCACCAGGTTTGTAGCCACGTGTTAAATCTCCATATAAAATTCTGCTTGCCTTTGCTAGCACGTGGTACTGGCAGAATTCCAGAGAAGACCACCGTGGAGGTTCTGCCCCTTAATTTTGATCCTAATTCTATAAATTTGTCCTGCAGAACCTCAAACCTTACCTATGTCATTGGTTCCAACATGGACCATGACCACTGGATCCACCCCTGCTCTGGCCAGTGTTCCAGGAGGTCTCCAACCTGAGCACCAGGCAGGGAACATGCCATGCGAGATTCCTTTTCCCACGAACAGACTATATTGTCTATACCTCTAATTATAGAATCCCCCACTACAATTAACTCCCTTTTCCTGGGTGGCATGGCCGCCAGGGTGCCCTGGGGCTCATCAGTCCTCCCACTCACAGAGGGCCGGGCCAGATCCTCTTCCTGCAAGGGCTGGAATCGGTTAGACACCACAAGCTGTGGCTAGCTGTGGCTCTCTGTGGCTCAGTGGGTAGAGCACGGCTTTGGCAACGCTTAGGTTGAGGGTTCAATCCCCACTGGGGCCACATATACTGAAAATGTATGCATTCACTACTGTAAGTCGCTTTGGATAAAAGCGTCTGCTAAATGGCGTATATTATTATTATTATTATTATTATTATATTACAAGCTCTGGAGATGCTGCCCCTGCATGTGCGCACCCTTTTCTACGCTGGCACCCTACCGTCACCCAACTCTCTCTCCCTACCTGCTCTAGAGGCTGCCCCCTACCCAGCATCGGCATGCAGGCTAACTCTCTAAAGGGCGTACTAATTACTTCCTGGAACTCTACAAATTCTGCAGGGCAGTCAAGACCAGCAAGTTGGGCTTCGAGATCAAGAATCTGTGAGGGTGGATGGTGATAGGTGCCACTCGCAGAACCCCGGGGGATCAATAAGTTAAACTGTACTGCCCTACAGTTTAACCACTAGCTCTGATAATCAGAGAAATAGGGAAGGAGCGATCAATAAGGAGGAACGTAAAATATCACCCAACGGGTGGCTAAGTGTCAAACTGACACAAACAATAGTTAATAAGGTAAGGGTAGCGAAAACACCCGACAAACAAAATACCTTATATAATTTAAATCAGTAAACAAAACACACGGTGGTAAAAATACGTCCACCGGATTACCCAAAGGTAATAGAAAACAAACAACAAAACCAGAGACACCGAGTGTCCGAAAACGAGAAAGGCTAGTAGAGCCAAAAGAACGAGAATGTAACCCAAACACAGTCGAACCGACTGCACAAAAGAAACCAAACAGAAGCTCCTTTAAGAGAGCAAGGTTCCTATATCAGGTACAATGAAGGTGTTCTATTTTGGAGAAGGTTTTGAACTGAGATAGTCTTTTCTACAGTAAGTCTTTGTGTTACGTCTTGAAAAAGACACAACTACCTTACCGGCTAAATCGCAAAGATGGCTTACGATTTCGCACCGATCAAACACCAGGTGCGTGTTTAAATAGGAGGGTGATTGCAAATTGAACCCCACCTGTGCACCTCCCACAAGGAAGGCGCAACGGTGAGTCTGGGGAACAACCATGACAGGACCCCCCCCTTAAGGGGCGACTCCTGACGACCCTTCGGACCCACGCCGGTGAAAATCCTGGATCAAAGACGGATCCAAGATGTGACGGGACGGGACCCAACTGCGCTCCTCAGGACCGTAACCCTCCCAGTCCACTAGGAACTGAGTGCCCCTGCCTACTCGCCGCGAGGTCACAATACTCTGCACCGTGTAAGCGGGGCCACCCCCAATGATACGAGGCGGTAGCTGCGGTACCTCGGGAGGCGCTAGGGCGCTAATGAGTAGCGGTTTGATGCGGGACACGTGGAACAAGAAAAATAAGCACAGGGATGTACCTTCTGATCCAAGGCCGACCGCTGGGACAGTATAGCCCCCACCCCGAGCTCAGAGGCGTCAACCTCTACAATGAATGGCAACGAAGGGTTAGGGGAAATTAAAATGGGTTCTGAACAGAATCTCCTTTTTAGTTCGGCGAACGCCACCTCCGCTTTAGGAGTCCATTGGAAATGAGAGGGGACTGTTTTTTTTGTAAGCGCCGTGATGGGGGCGACCACTGAACTAAAATTGCGGATAAACCGTCTATAAAAATTAGCTAATCCCAAAATCGCTGTGACCTGTTTAACAGAATCCGAGGATGGCCAATCCCGGACCGCAGTCACTTTTTTGGGATCCATTTGGATCTTTCCCTCCGAAACAATGAATCCTAAGAAGGAAACTGACTGTACATGAAAAACACATTTCTCCGCTTTCACAAACAGCCTGGCTTCTAATAGGCATTTAAGCACCTGTCTTACGTGCTTGACGTGCTCAGTGAGGGAAGTGGAGAAAATCAAGATATCGTCCAGATAGACAAAGACAGATTTTCCCAACATCTCCCTGAGAACGTCATTCACTAACACCTGGAAGACTGCGGGAGCGCACGTGAGGCCAAACGGCATAACCAGGTACTCATAGTGGCCACTGTGAGTATTAAAAGCCATTTTCGACTCGTCCCCCTGTCGAATCCGCACGAAATTATAGGCGCTGCGAAGATCCAATTTGGTAAAAATGGACACCCCTTGGAGACGTTCAAATGCAGAATTCATGAAGGGAAGAGGATATAGATTTTTTATGGTTATGTTATTTAACCCTCTGTAATCGATACATGGTCGTAAGCCTCCGTCTTTTTTGCTAACAAAAAAGAACCCCGCCCCAGCAGGAGACGTGGATGACCTGATAAACCCGTTAGCTAATGATTCGGAAATGTACGTTTTCATTGCCGCACTCTCAGGAACCGACAATGAATATAAGGATCCACGCGGAGGAACCGTGCCCGGATGCAACTCAATGGCGCAATCATAAGGTCGGTGAGGCGGTAGCTTAGTAGCCCTTTGCTTACTAAAAACCTCGCTCAGGTCTGAATAACCCTTAGGAATGCCTGTGGGCAGAGGATATTTTAATTTTACATTTTTTTAATTTTACCTTTATTTAGCCAGGGGAGCCCATTGAGACCAAGTCTCATTTACAATGGTGCCCTGATTACAAAACAATTATATAAATTACACATAAACAAACAATAAGACAAGGACAATAAAAATAGATGAAAGCATCATACAAAATAACAACAATAAGAAGAACTAGTGTTACAATAGAAGTAATTACAATAGTTACGATAAATTTAGAAACACTCACATACCACTAACTCTATATCTTTAAGCATATTTTTTTAAGTTCCTATGGAGACCACAGAGTCCAGTTTGAAGGTCTCTTGAAGCTCATTAAAAGCTCTAGGCCCACAATAGCTAAAAGCAGTTTTACCTAACTCAGTTCTGACACGTGGGACTTCAAGAGTAATCCAATCCTGAGTTCTTGACTGATAAAAACTTGAGTGCAATGTTAAAAGAGAATTCATGTAAAAGGGAAGCTTTTGTAAGATCCCCTTAAAAACATAGAGGAGAAGGTGCTGTTTTCTTCTGGTGGCCAGGGAAGACCATCCCACTGCCCGATAAAGTGCACAATGATGCGCTCTAAAATGGTCACCTCAATCCCTCCACCGCTGGCGACATCATAGCGCTTGATAGCAGTAAGATCGACAAAGTTGATGACTTCAAATACCTGGGCTCCTACACAAACTCGACCCACGATGTTGAATGTAGGAAGGCTCAAGCTTGGTCTGCTCTCCACTCACTGAGGAATGTTTGGCAATCTGCAATCCGCAAAAGCTCCAAAATGAACATCTTTAAAACATCCGTGGAGTCCATTCTCCTCTATGGGTGTGAGTCTTGGGCCCTCACCAGCAAGATCACTAAGTCCATCGATGGTACCTACACACGGATGTTGCGTGCTGTCCAGAATGTTTCCTGGCAGGACCACCTTCCAAACTCCGCCCTCTACGGTGCCCTCCCCTCCATCTCAAGTGTCATCAGACAGCGTCGTCTTCGGCCAGCCGGACATATCATTCGGCACAATGAGCCAGCCAGTCGTGTCCTTCTTTGGACGCCAGACTCTCCCCGTCGTAGGGGTCGACCTAACATCACCCTTAAATCGTCCATCGAAATGGAGACAGGACTGTGCGGATTGTCTCTTCGCAATGCAATGCTTAACAGGGAATGCTGGATGAAGCTCATCAAGTCATCACAGATGTGAATGAATTAATGAATGAATGAAAATGGTCACCTGTGATGAAAGGAAGTGCAGAGTGGTAAACAGTATCGAGTTGTTTGAGGGTAGTAGAGGAAGCATGCATATAAATAATATCACCATAATCTATTACTGACAAGAATGTGGACTGAATTAAGCACATTGTATTTTCCCGAGAGAAACAAGCTTTGTTTCTGTAGAGAAATCCAAGTTTCACCCGAAGTTTTTTACAAAGACCATCTATATGTGTCTTGAAGGACAGCTTCTCATCAATAAAAATTCCAAGGTATTTATAAAAGGATACTCTTTCAATTATAGACCCATCTAAAGTGTACATCTTAGCAGTAGATTCCTTCATGGAGCGGTGATTTGAAAAATGCATGACTTTTGTTTTCGACGCATTTAAAACAAGATTCAGCTCTAGAAGTGAGCACTGAAATGAGTTAAAAGCTGACTGTAAAATGGATAATGCACCACCCAATGAAGGAGCAGATGAATAAATTACTGTATCGTCAGCATAAAAATGTACCTTACAGTCATTTGTAAATGAGGCAATGTTGTTGATGTATAAAGTAAGAGTAGAGGACCAAGGATTGAACCCTATGGAACACCTCTAGTGACCTCCAAGGAAGGGGATTTAATGGAGTCAGCTACAATGCATTGTGATCTATTAGTAAGGTAGCTTGTAAACCACTGACATGCTTTCTGATCAAAGCCAGCCAGGCCTAGTCTATAAATTAAAAGTGCATGGTCAACAGTGTCGAAAGCTTTGGACAGGTCAACAAAGAGTGCTGCACAGCTCAACCCTTTGTCAAGTGCACATACAATATCATTTATAACCAAAGCTGAGGCTGAAATGGTGCTATGACCAGATCTAAAACCAGACTGAACGGGATTTAAAATACCATTGATAGCTAGGTAAAACTGTATTTGACCATTAACTAGGGACTCCAGGATCTTGGCTAAACAGGAGAGCTTTGAAATTGGGTGGTAATTGTTAATGTCTTTGACGTCGCCCCCCTTATGAAGAGGAAGCACGTGAGCCGATTTCCAAATCTTTGGGACAATTCCTAAGCTAAGTGAAAGGTTACAAATGTGAGTCAGGGGTGCTGTAATTACAGAAGTACCTAAACTTAAAAGCCTAGGGTCAAGAGAGTCAGCCCCCGTATACTTTTTAGAGTCCATCTCCCTGAGAGCTACACCGACTTCCCTCTCCATGAGTGGTTTCAGAGAGAAACAGGGGTGAGTAGTTGAGGGCTCAGGGCTAGATGAGTGGATCTCAACAGGTTTATGCTGACCTACCCAACCCGCGATGTCTAGGGGATTTAATCTATCAAAGATATGTCCTGCACTAATAAAGTGATCATTAAAAGCATTACAGATTTCCACTTTCTCATTTAAGGGACCTGAAACAGACAGTAACTGCTGAGGAAGTACCGGGACAGAGTTATTCTTCATGCTTATCAGCTAAAATGTTAAAATGATTGATAAAATAAGTAAGAGCCTGGTCAGGGTTATTGATAAGAGACACCCTACTCCAGTGGTGGGCCGTCAGGGCCTGCAAGGCCTTCTCTGCTGGCCTAAAAAATATCTGAATCACAGACTGATGTTAATTATATTTTGTCCATGAATACTTATTAAATAATTCCAAATGGTCTGTTCGCTTCCTTTCATAGCTGTTCCCCTGGTTGCGCTGCATCCAGACGTGTATTTTCATATTAAAGCATTTAACCAATCACATTTCAGCCATCATTTGTTGCCAGGGTCAAATAAATCTGCCTGGAGGCCTTCACAATCCGTTCTGCAGGCCCTGTAGCATAAAATAAGTGTTGATCAAACTGTTGCTTCAACCAATCAGATTTTCAGTTGGGGACACGAAGGCCTTCTAGAAGGCCTAGGTAACGTCAGCGTATTCACACCCTTTGATTGGATAGTCAGAGAGTGTCTGACTATGATGTAATGTGATTGGTTAAATGCTTTAATATGAAAATACACGTCTGGATTCAGCGCAACCAGGGGAACACCTATGAAAGGAAGCGAACAGACCATTTGGAATTATTTAATAAGTAGCCTATTCATGGACAAAATATAATTAACATCAGTCTGTGATTCAGACATTTAAGCGGACATTTTCAGCCCTAAAGCGAATTCAAACTTATGCCAGAAATACGACAGGGCAGGCTCGACTTTCAGCATTAGCTTCGATGGCGATAGAAAAGGACTTGATGGAACTGAAACACACGGATAATCTGTACGACAGAGTAATTGAACTCTTTTTGAGGAAAGAAAGGAGGATGGATTTTGTGTACAAATAATAAGGATTTTTGGTGAGTAAAATGTTGCTATTTTCCTAAATAATATTGCAATTTTATGAGGTTATTATTATTGATGCTTTTTTATGTGTGTCGCAGCTGTAGCACCCCGGGTTTGTTTCTTCAGTAAAGGCATTTATTCTGGATACACGAGTTATCTATCTGCGATGCAACGGCAACGGGTGTCTGTTCGGTTTGTTTTAGCACTTTGTTTATTTATCTTTCTTCAGTCATGTTTCATGAGAGAGAATGACAGCGATAGAGACGAGAGAAAATGACAGCGATAGTTAGAAGCGTGAGATAATTAGTGATTAGTAGTGTTAGTAACTTAATCTAAATCCCTAATGTTAGTAATTAGTTGGTTAGTACTATATACATCTAATTAATATATACAAAGTGTAATTAGAAAGTAAGAAGGAAGTAAAACGAGATTAGAAACGAAGACGGAAAAACCGAAACATAGAATTTCCCGAAGTGCATGACAGAACGAGAATGAAACATGACTGAAGAAAGATAAATAAACAAAGTGCAAAAACAAACCGAACAGACACTCAAAACATAACAATAAGATAGCTTTTATAGCCATAAAATAGTTATTGAGGGGTGGATTGATTCAGACGGAGCACTACTGAAGGCCTAGGTGTGAAATGCACGGCCCGCCACTGCCCTACTCATATCACACCCATTTAAATCACACAGAAAATCATCTGCTACAAAGTGTTTAAAATTTATTTTGGTGATGATACGTGGCTTAGCCCTTTGCACTTTCACGTTCCTGATGCAAGCAATAGGACAGTGATCACTGATACCTTGAGGAAGGACTCCACTGAGTGAATATCTATGAGGCATGTTGGTGAGTATGAGGTCAATCAAAGAAGATCTAGAGGTACACTTTGCATTAGGGCGTGTTGGCTTAGTTATTAATTGAGATATATTTAAATTACAGCACATATCTTTAAAACTATCTGAGGACGGTTTATCCCAGTCGAGATTAAGGTCACCCATGATCAGCAATTCAGTGTTAGAATAGGAGGAAAATATATCTATGAGATTACCGATAGCACAGGGTAGGGCTGAAGGGGGTCTATATGCTCCTATCACAGTCACCTGGCTATTAACACCAAGGTTCACTGACAGAGACAAACATTCATATTCTTTAAGCACAGTAAGAGAGGCCAAAACAGAAACTGGAAAACATGTTCTGACATAAATGACTACACCACCACCCTTTCCCTTTCTGTCAGCTCTAAAAATATGAAAACCATCAAGACCTAAATCAGAGTCTAAGACCGATTTTTTCAACCACGATTCAGAAATTATTAAAATGTCTGGCATAGTCTGTTGAACCAGAATGTTGACATAACAGACTGTCGACTTCTAACGTTAAGGTGAAGCAGACCAAGTCCATTTCGAGCTTTAAAAACTGAAGCAGATTCTAAAAGGGGTGTCTCTGTGTCAGCAGCAGTAACTGAGCAACACTGTACTAAAGGCACATCTAATAAATTGCTTAGAAAAACCCCAGTAGGTCTGCGACCTGGAGCAGATTTTTCTCTTCAGACAGTAGGTGGCAGACTAGCACTAATTCTCACACTAATCAGGTCAGGGGAGCTGGAGTCTGAAAATGTATGTGTATACTCCACCCTGGTATCTTCAATCTGGGCAGTCTGTACCTCCCTATCCATAATACTAGTACTAATTTCCCTCCCTGCCCCCCCAGTCCCTAGTTTAAATATTCCTCCACTACCCTAAGCATATGCTGGCCCAATGCATCTGAACCCTCAAACCTACCTCAAACCTACCCTTACCTATGTCATTGGTTCCAACATGGACCATGACCACTGGATCCACCCCTGCTCTGGCCAGGAGCTTGTCCGCGTGTTCCAGGAGATCTCCAACCTGAGCACCAGGCAGGCAACATGCCATGCGAGATTCCTTTTCCCGCGAACAGATTATACTGTCTACACCTCTAATAATTGAATCCCCCACTACAATTAACTCCCTTTTCCTGGGTGGCATGGCCGCCAGGGTGCCCTGGGGCTCAACAGTCCTCCCACTCACAGAGGGCTGGGCCAGATCCTCTTCCTGCAAGGGCTGGAATCGGTTGGACCCCACAATCTCTGGAGATGCCGCCCCTGCATGTGCGCGCCCTTTTCTACGCTGACGCCCTACCTTCACCCAACTCTCTCTCCCTACCTGCTCTAGAGTCTCCCCCCTACCCCGCTTTGGCGTGCTGACTAACTCTCTAACGGGCGTACTAATGAGTTCCTGGAACTCTACAGATTCTGCAGGGCAGTCGAGACCAGCAGGTTGGGCTTCGAGATCAAGAATCTTGCTCTCGAGATGCTTCACAAGCTGGCATCTGTCGCAAATGAAACACTCATGGAAGCCTTCTTCCAGAAACGTAATCATTCTACAACACTCATACTGCACTGCCGGAGGCCACATTTTCACCCCGGAATATACCTACTGCTCTCCCTACACTGAACGAATTACTGCCCAAACAGAGACACCAAGTCGATAAAAAATATTATACACCTCGGTTCCGAACACTCAGGTGCAGAAATGTCTAAATGGAAGACAACACTTAAAGCGAATTTAAAAAGAAACTTTTGGTCCTGTTTGTGTAATAGCACTGGTAGCAGCCAACCGAAACGGCTATACGCTCTACGCTTGAAATACAACAATTAAATTTAAATTTAAGCCAACAAAAGCTAGTTAGCTATAGTATATTTCCCTACTCTTGGATTTGCTCCTGAGAGGGCGAAAAACCACAAAAAACCTCGTGTCTGCTAGATGTAATACAAATCGGTAACTTTTTAACAAGCTTTCCGAAGCTAGACGTGGGAAAAAATGGAAAATGAGTTCCATCCCTTCCTGTGCTTTAGGGGAACCTGGCTCGATGACATCAGATCGGAACCTTTTATGGGAGTCGGGACTGGAGTGACTAACGGGTCGTTTAGGAACCCGAGATTGAGTTGGTTCCGCGTCAGTAGATGGTCTGTCCATGTCGGCCTCCAACGAATCGAACGATAGTGATTCTAGGTCACTAATCTCCCCCCCAGTGGACTCCTCAAGCGGAACTCCCCAGTCACACTGCGGATCCCATTCGAGTTCTCTCTCCGTCTCATTGGAATGTACAGAGGACGGAACATGATTAGGCGAACAGCACAATGATTCGTCGGTCTCAGAATCGGTCTCGCTGTTATTAGACCAACCGAGACCAGACGACGAGGGCATGGGAGGTAAGCAACCGCGCGAGCACTGAACCCCCCATTGTAAAATTGTGTTCCTGTTGCTGCCCCAGTTAGCCTGTGGTTTATGTCTAGTCAACCAGGAGTGTCCCAGAACTAATGGATACGTGGGAGAATCGACCAAAAAGAACTTTATTCGTTCGGGGTGTTCCCCGTAAGCAATACGCATAACCACCGTCGACTCCTTAATGCTACCGGAACCAAGGGGGCAACCGTCAAGAGCTGTGACACCACAGGGTTGTGAAAGGACCCGAACAGGTAATTTAACTCTTTTGGCCCATCCAGAATCCACAAAACAATCTACCGCCCCGGAATCGAGAAAGGCGTTTATTTTTGTGTTTCGTTTTTTCCAGGATAGCTCCACCGGAATAAAGGTTCGGAAGACTGATGACTGATGTCTCGCTACCAGCTTTCGACTAGTCGTTTCCCCATAAGTTTGGGACAATTCGTCCTGGTGTGACCCTTCCATCGGCAGTACCGACACCAGCTCATACGAGCATCCTCTCCGACCTGGTCCCGAAGGCTAGTACTGTGTACCTCCATGGGTTCGTCTGGCTTGCCCAAAACCTTTGAACATGGAGACGAAACCCCTTTCATCGGAACCAGGTGCTTTCTATTCTGTTTCTCACGCTCACGCTCTCTAATACAGTTGTTGATCCGTATAGCAGTGGTCACTAACCCATCAAAAGAATCCGGTACACCAATAGCTGCCAGAACGTCTCTCACCGGATCGGATAGAGCGTTAGTAAAAAGCGTCATGATTGGGCTCTCAGGCCACCCGGTAACCCCCACCAGAGTTCGGAAAGCAATAGAAAACTCGGCAACGCTTTGGTTACCCTGACGCATGCACGTCAACCTCGTAGCAGACTCTCGGTCGTGAAGTTCATGGTCAAAAACCAACTCCATCCTTTTCATAAACCCCAGAGAGTCTGCCAACACCGGAGCTTGGGAACGTATTAGTGGCACCGCCCACTCGAGGGCATCACCCATCAGTAAGGATAAAACGAGTGCTACTCGCGACTCCTCTGAGCAATATCTAGAAGGTTGTGTCTGAAAAACAATTTGGCATTGCGCCAAAAACCCCTGCACTTTCCAGACTCGCCGCTAAACCGGGGAGGAAGCTGAATTTTTGCTTCACTTGGTACGTCCACAACAGGTGTGCCTAATCGAGGAATTACCAACGGGCTCTGACCGGAGAATCCAGCCGCTGATTGGGAACGGCTGTCGACCATTGCCTCGATCATGCCCTCCAAATTTTGTAGGGAAGAGACGATACCAGCCTGAATGTCCTACATGATCCTTTGCTGTTGGATTAAGAGATCAATGGTCGCTTTCTGTTTATCAAGTTCACTTCCTTGCAAACCTGCTAGCTGTTCGATACCGCGGGGATCCGCTGACGCCGTGTTCATGGCGAAATCGTACTGTGAGGGTGGATGGTGATAGGTGCCACTCGCAGAACCACGGGGAATCAATAAGTTAAACTGTACAGTACTGCCCTACAGTCTAACCACTAGCTCTGATAATCAGAGAAATAGGGAAGGAACGATCAATAAGGAGGAACGTAAAATATCACCCAACGGGTGGCTAAGTGTCAAACTGACACAAACAAAAGAACTGAAGAAAACTCCGCATAATAAGGTAGGGGTAGCGAAAACACCCGACAAACAAAATACCTTATATAATTTATAATCAGTAAACAAAACACACGGTGGTAAAAATACGTCCACCGGATTACCCAAAGGTAATAGAAAACAAGCAACAAAACCAGAGACAGCGAGTGTCCGAAAACAAGAAAGGCTAGTAGAGCCAAAAGAACGAGAATGTAACCCAAACACAGTCGAACCGACTGCACAAAAGAAACCAAACAGAAGCTCCTATAAGAGAGCAAGGTTCCTATATCAGGTACAATGAAGGTGTTCTATTTTGGAGAAGGTATTGAACTTTGTCTTTTCTACAGTAAGTCTTTGTGTGACCCTACGTTCTAACAGGGAGCGATGCTAGGCGATGCTAGGCGAATAAATTGCCCAGTGGGCGTTCACCGCGCTTGACTGGCGTCCTCAAAAATGCTTCCGACGTGCTTACAATTTTTTGGCATCGTAAACGAATAGTTCATCATCGGTTTTGAGAATCTGTATTGGAAATAGTAGTTGGCTAGCAGTATTGTTTCCTTCAATTATGAACGATAAACTGAAACGCAGAAGGCTTTTAGTAATTGCGGCTTTGTACTTGCGCTGCAAACGCCGGAGGTCCCATGTGTGGGTCCACAGAATTTTGCAGACCCGCCGGCAGCACGAAGAGACATTAGCAATACAATAGAGTGAATAAATCACACACTAGAGTATTCTAGAGCCATTGAGTTGGGAGAAATACATTCAGACGAACTCGGCTGAGTCCAGAGTGCTTGCTGATATTCTTGTATTACCCGTCATTTACTTTGTCACTGTCGCTAACGAAATAAAACCTTCATCAAGATCAGAGCGCTGCCATATTTCTTACAATATTCATATTTAGAACCATCCCTATTCAAATGTCACATACAGCCACTGTATAGCAACAACTAGTTGACCCATGTCCCCAATATTATATAATAAATAGGATGACTTGAAACTTTAAAAAAAAGTCTTTATTGTTTTGCAATGTAAAACACAACCATTTATAGACCATTCCAAATACACATCTCTGTTTCCAGCCTCAGAAGAACAAAGCCGAAAAGAGTATTCTTTAACAAATAAATAAAAGGGCATCCTGTAACAAATTTTAACATAAAAACAAATGAGTGCTTATAAAAAAGTGCACATTCGTGTATCTGATAGGCCGGTCTATTCATCAGCCTGGCTGTACTCTGCCTCAAACATAAGCTGGAGAAATTTTATTTTCATTGCTGCTCTTCGGGGACCAGAAAGCCTCTTAATAGATGGCAACATGCTTTTAAAGAAAAGCATATCCTCATCATCTTCTTCCTGTGCCCCTGTAGCATTGATAGCCTCAACGAGATGACATTCAAATGGGGACATTGACTTCGCCACCTTTCTCTTTTTGGCTGGGACTTCAGTTGGTGTACATGGGCCTGCCACCACAGTAATGTCTTCTCTCCATTCTCTCTGTGAGCCCTCTCTTTCTTGCGTGGTGGCTGGGGTCTGACTTTCTCCCTCTATCTCAAGCACTGCCTCTGGTGACTCCTGCCTGTTTTTCTCTTCTCCCTCATCATCCTCCATGTTCCCACTTGTTTCCCTTTCCTGAATGAAAGGGTGAAGGAAGGACATCACTTCGGTGTAGCGCCATGGCCGCTGAACCACTGCTCCAGCCCCACTCCTCTTCTTCGTCTTCTCCTTGTTCATCTCCCTCCTGTAGATGGTCCGTAGGCTTTTCCACTTTTTGCGGCAAACATCAACTGGAAAAACATTTTTATATTACTGTATGTTTAGTCATGAACACTTTATTCAGTCATTGATATACTACAACTTCACCATCTTTTTACAGTACACCATGACAGAAGTATTTATCTATACAGGTAGGAGCATATCAGATCAACATGTCATAGAGAGAAGAGGGGATTATGGCGTTACACTGTACTGAAATGCATTGAGGGAAAGGGAAAGCAGCTAGCTAGCGCAGGCTAGATTTGTTACACTGTATGATCAGCTGTCTTTATATTAAATATTTTCTACCTAGCCTACCATGTCTACGTCTTTTCCGTTTCTTTTGTTTTAATCACAAGTAGCTAGCTAGCTAATTTGATAAATCTACATAGCTCAGTTATGGTATATAATTATTAACACATCGTTATTGTAATATGGGTGCTAGCTAGCTTAGCTGCGCTGGTATATGATATCCAAAACCATGTGCGACGGAATAAACTGTGCATAACTTTTGCCTGGCTAAATAAAGGTTAAATAAATAAAATAAATAACGTTTTACTATCATACAATCTATTCCAAACACGTTGCTGCAATGGTTTTGGCTAATTACAAGACCCTCCGTCACTCGCGTATGCCTCTATAGCCGCATCTATAACGTTACCAATTAATAAAAGGAATTGACTTGAATTGAAAACTGACCAGGGAAACAAACAAACAACTGCTGCCACCGCTGTCCAGCGTCAGCGTCATTTTTTTGTCCCTGTACTCCTGCAGGGAAACATTGTACAGTATGGGAGTATTGCAGACCGCTGCTATCAGTTTCTCCTCCATGTTGAAGTGTCGGAACGATGTCGGTTTTGTGTTGGTTTCCACGTGGAAGGTAAAAACAGCAAGACATTAATTTGATTGGCTCTTACCGGGCAACTTTCCCGGAAAGTTCAGAAATTTGAACTTTTCTGGGACACCGAAACGCCGATTAATCGGGAAATAGGACCTGTTGGCCACAGTCGCCGGAAGTCGCACACTCTCATAGAGAATCAATGCATTTCCCACAACTCGTTGCCGAATCGCTCCCTGTTAGAACGTAAGGTGACGTCTTGAAAAAGACACAACTGCCTTAGATGGCTTATGATTTCGCACCAATCAAACACCAGGTGCGTGTTTAAATAGGAGGGTGATTGCAAATTGAACCCCACCTGTGCACCTCCCACAAGGAAGGCGCAACACCGCCACCCGGCGGTGAGTCTGGGGAACAACCATGACAGAATCTTGCTCTCGAGATGCTTCACAAGCTGGCAACAGTCGCAGACGAAACCTTCCTGGAAGTCTCCTTCCAGAAACGCAATCATCCTGCAACACTCGCACTGCACTGGCGGTGGCTACATTTTCACCCCTAAATATTAGTCTACTGTTCTCCCTGCACTGAACGAATTACTGCCAAAACAGAGACACTAAGTAGATAAAAATACTATACACCGAGGTGGTTCCGAACAGTCAGGTGCAGAAATTTCTAAATGGAAACAACACCCGTCTTAAAGCTAACTAGAAAACTTTCGGTCTGGTTGCCTGTAGTAAGGGAGCTAGTAGCAGCCAACTGAAATGGCTATACGCTCAACGCTTGGAATTTAAACAATTAAATTTAAGCCAACAAAAGCTAGTTAGCTATAGTATATTTCCCTGCTCTTGGATTTGCTCCTGCGAGGGTGAAAAACCACAGAAACCTTGCGTCAGCTGGGTGTAATGCTGAATCGTTACCTTTTTAACAAGCTTTCCGAAGCTAGATGGGGAAAAAATGGAAAATTCCCTCTCTGTCCCCTAACAGTGACAAAGGTTTACCTTAAGAGCAAATCTTTCTATCCTTTTACCCTTTCTGATGACAAACGCCAAACCCTAAGCAACAATACAAAACACAATCCCAATAATATCAACAACAGCAACAAACAATCCGCTCAAACTCTCCGCACGAACGACACAGAAATCCCGTCAGGCAAAGTGATTTCCCATCAAGCAAAGCAAAAAACGTAGTAGCCACAATCAGAATCAGATATGCAGTCAGAGACGTCTTGATCGTTATCTGACAAAGGTGTCAGAGTATGGAGTGTTTTGGTCAATGTTTGGTGAAAATCACATTCAAGTGTGATCTGAGCCATGTTGGAATCTGGCCTTCTTCCCAAGCTTTTAGGCCTACGATCACAACATTGTTCATGAACATGGCGTTTAGTTTGGGCGTTCCTTTGTGAACGGCTTTCAACCTTATTGGTTGTTTTGCGAAGCAAAGGGTGATCTGGTGAAGTATGCAGTCCTCTCTGTGGCTGAGAGACCGAAGCTGAGAAGCGGTCATCTCTTTCTTGATGGATCAGAGATGAGGCAGAATAGTGGAGAACGAGAAGCTGGATGTCTTCGATGGGACATGCGGTCGGATTCTCCGATCTCTTCATCAGAGGAAGTAAGGGAAGTCAGAAAGTGGTTGTTCTGATCTCTCTGTAGAGATGTTAACCCCCTGAGGTCGACTGGATCCCAGACGATCCGAGCAGCAATACAAGTATATTACTATTTCTAACGTCGCAAGATTTTATCATACACACGCGGCAAAAACATTGACAGAAACCTTAGAATCGTGACTTTCCGATTTGAGCACTGGCAAATAATATGAGATTTTTTAAATTAGGTTAATTAGACCAAAACTAAACCTTGCCTTTTCCTCTCTGTTTTACCTGGAAGTACCGTCCCCCTTCTATTGACATGGTAACTAGGTGCTAGTCTCGGGGAGAGGCGTGGAGCCATGTGTGAAATCGCTGTGTAAACAATGTCCCAACATTATATCGCATCTTGTCTGTGTTTACGGTAGCGATCTGCCAGCAACAGACTGTATGCTGATATTTATTTTATTTCCCATGTTTTCAAATACCTGTGAAAATATATGAATTCCGCGTCATGTGACGCTATACGGAAATAATCAGAATCATTGCGAACTAATGCGAATAATTAACGGGAGGATATTTAACCAGCTGGCATTCTCTGTTTCGTCGCTTGGACATTATCTAGCTTAGCTTGATAGTAGCCTACCTATTGTAATTCATGTTTCTTGCCTCTCGAGAACTTGTTTGTTCATGTGTGCTTATTGTTGTTTAGATTCCCAGTGTTTAGTTTATTCTGAGTTTTTGGATACGTTTTGGATTTACCGTTTTACTTTGTTTGTTCCTGATCGTTGGTTATTTTGTTTTGTTTTGTTTATGTCTTTCTGTGTCTTCGCAGACACGGATTTTGCTTTCGTTTTCCTACAGACGTTTAAAGATAAATAAATATCTTAAACCCAGAAAATGGGATACTTTTGATTATGTGCCTGTGCCCACTGCCAAACAGACTCTGGATGTTGGCAAACTGGCTTCTGTTGGTCGCAACAAATGCGTACTCTGCAAGATGTCAGGGAAACAACAGTGCACTCCATGCGAGTGCAAGGTTTGTGATGTTCCCTTGTGTCTACAGTTCACCAGAAACTGTTTTGAGAAGTGGCACCAAAGACTGTGAAAGAACAGATTGTCTCACCATGTTTTAATTTAGATTTTTTTGTATATAGTTTGTGTGATGTTGTCACACGCCACGCGACAATCCCTGAACGGGGACAGAGCAGTCCAGACACGGAGTGGAGTTTGCCGGTCTACGGAACAGATTTTATTTATTTCTTACCGGAGAGTTCTCTGTTCCCACACTGGGCAGAGAACGAGCACCGGGAGCATACAAAAACACAAACAAACACTTCACCCTGGTTGCCGCAAAGCTTTTGGGTAACTAACTAAAATAACAAAACCAAATTAAACAATATCGAACCGGCAGTTTTCAGTCCATTCGATATTTTAACTTTTGCTTTTCTTTAGTTTTTTTTCTCGCTCCTCAGTCTCTAACGCCTTTCCCTCCTGGTTCCAGCCACCTACTGAAGGGAGCAGAGCAGTTTTAAAGCACACAGATGTAATTATTATACACAGGACCGGTGTGTACGCTTACTGCTCTGCCAGTAGGCGTGGCCGCTAATCGTCCTGATTAGCTGCCGAGACCGACGCCTTCCACAGATGTTTTCAATAAATGTTCCAAAATGAAAAAAACTATTATTTTTTCTGTCTTCTGCATGGCTCACTGACTATTGCTTACTCTGATGGTTTTTGTCTTTGTCTGATGGCCATTGAGAGAGAGATGGCCCATCTGACAGATCTTACAGGTGTGGACAACCCTCAGGTGTGGATCATGAATATTCAGGAGATTAGCATATAACCCTCCCACAGCCTGAAATAAATTTGACCAGTTCTGATAAAAACAGGTTTTTAGCTATTTAGATCTCAGATGTGCTAAACTATTTTGACATCCTTACATAACCAAGACCTTGATGAACAAACGCATATTGGCAAAACAATTAGTCACTATAGTTTAATGTGTGCTTTCACAACTTTTGTGATGGCAGAAAAATTTACTCTTGATAATTTGTGTGGTTGTAGATCTATTTACAAGCTGCATATGATACTGACCAAACTATTGATGGCATATAAATGTAGCTGTGATTGTCCTTCAAATAAAAATATCAAACACTTTGGAGTAAGTGTGTGTTGATGAAATTGAGATAAATATCAGACCACACCAAAATCACAAAGCTGCTCTGAGCTGAGCACGGACCTCAGGGGGTTAAACGTCTTTCCTCTTTGGAGGAAGATGTTTGAAAATCTTTGAGCGGTCATCGCTAAAGCAGAATTCATCATCAGTGAGCCTGTGGGTCACCTGATGAGGTAGGAGCCTTAAATGTGCTGGACAGCGATCTGGAGATCGGCTCCTTGTCCAGGGGTGAAAAGGTATTGAGTGACTTTCTCTGCAGTGTGTTGTTGCAGGTGGATCGTTGTGGAATGATAAGAATCTGAGTAAGGCATCTCTTTTGCTCTGTAAGACCCAGAAGCTGAAACAGGAAGTCCTTCTGCTGAGTGAGCAGAGATGGGGCTTGATGAAAGCGTGTTTGTGTTGTGAGGGTCCCTGTGGATCCTCTCGCTTTCTCCTCTGTGTCATGGAGGAAAATAAGTTGTGGGATGTGCTTCATCAGTGTCCCGTTGAGGACAGGAAGCGACATGACTGTGGCATTCATCTGTCTGCCTTCTGTAGCCTGGGTCTGAGGCTGGAGCATAGTTCCTCTCCTCCCAGCTTTGAGGAGACCAGACAGATGATAATCTGGTAGATAATTCAGACACAGCTGAATAACCTGGGAAGTCATGGTCCGAATAAGCAGACGAATGTCGATCAGAGTAGCCTGAGTCACGATCGGCCCCCCTTTCCCATTTTCATTTGAGGAAGAATGTGTTGAATTGTGTTAAACAAGTGGTTGAATTAACACGGTTAATCCTAATGGCTTTACTTGCACTGAATATAACGGTATTCAAATGCAGGACAGAAACTCTTTCAGTTTCTGTTGGCTCTAAAGCATAACTGTATAAACTATAGGGCAGCAACAGCAACTGTTAATTGATCCAGATTGGTAACACTATTAATGATTAATAGGTATTAACATAAGTGATGGTTATCACTGTATTGATCTAAAAATAATAGCTTTTTATCTAAATCAGAATTTAAATTAATTAAACAATGATCACCATGTTTGTAAGCACAATTTGGTTCTGCTCTGTGGCAGGCTTGGTGTGGTGGAAATGGCACCACCTAGTGGTGGGTCTGGAATTGTTCAATTCTGGTGTCCAGAATTTAAATTCTGAGATTATTATTAAGGATTTTAGTGTTAATATCACACAAGTATGAATAAAAAGCCAACGGTACTATTCCTCAAACGGGGCACCAATTATGTAGGGTGCTATCCCACTAGAAGTTAGAATTCTAATATAGTTGATGGCACAATGTAAGGCTTGTTAATTCCCAACACGGTAGCAGCCAAAAACACAAGTATTCTTATAATATTAGGTTTTGTATATCAGCCTCATAAAAATATACTTAACTATCAAATTGGAATTTCAATGAGTAATTCAATTAATAATTAAATTAACTATTTATATTGTAATTTAATTGTATCTTAATCAGATCACATTATATATTTAGTTAATACCAAATCTATAATATTGATGACCTAACTAAGGGGTTGAGTTCTTTATTAGAAGAGGTTGGCTCAATTCAATACAAGTGCAACATTAAGACAGACAACCTTGTAGAAAAATAATATGACATTTATTGCACATAACATATGAAAATAGCAAAGCACAATTCAATACATTAATGAACAACAACTGTATGTGTGAATGCGTGTATGTATCTTTACATGTGTGTGGCGCGTCTGTGCGCAACCTTGATGAGGCACGTGGCCGTGCCTGCATGTGTGTGCGTGGGTCGCGCGCATGTGTGTGCACGCTTTAACTACGTGTGCATCAAGAACAAAGAAACAAGATGGAGAAACAAGATGGAGGGAATTTTGAACCTAGGTTGGAACCAAGGTGAAATAAAAGATGGCGCTTACTGCGCACACCAGAATAACTGTGGCGTTATTGCGTATTTTGAGATCGGAATGCCGGGTTAGTAGACAACAATACATGCAAGGCCTGGGTCTATGTGGTGTATTTGATCACTAACACAGGAAGTCAGTGAGCAGCTATGATAGCTACAAAAACAATGGTAAAAGCTATTGTACACAGTCATGGACTATGATACATTTTACAGCAGTACAGTACCAACAATTATGTCAGTTTTTGCTAGAGAACCATCTTTTAAGCTCATTGAGCATCTGATCTAGGACAGGGTAGAAAAAGGCTGTACCAAAACTGTTTTCATCTAGTTCTGAATCTGACTTTCTTTTGCTTAAACTAGTGAGTGCACAGTGTCCACTAAGTTGAGAACTTAGCTTTTTGTTGTTGTTTTGCAGCTGGCTGTATTGCAGGATCACATTGCTCAGCAGTGTTCCACACTTCATTCCACAGGTTATCAAAAAATGACTCATCCTTGTAGTCATTTAAATTCAAACTAAATCAACAGCCTTTGAGAGTTGAAGTGATGAAGACTGTAGAGAATATATCTGAGAGAAGTTTTGTTTCTCCAAAACCTTTACAGAGTGTAACAAGATACACAATAAATTCTAAATCTATCTGTGTGAGCAGACCTCGTGCCTCAACAGATCTGTCACCATTGTGTTCTTGGGCTATCTCTTGCAGGACTCGCTTAATGTCAGGCAATCTATCCATAATATTACGTAGAGCTATACACCGATATGCCCAGCGAGTGTCACTTAGTCTCTGCAGCTCTCTTGGTGCACCTTCGTACATCTCTCTTTGTACACTAAGCCATTTGTGATGCACATATGACCCAAATGTGAACACATACAGTCTTTCTATTAAGGAGAAGAACTGCTCTGCCTCAGGGACAGCTTTGACTGTGTCTACTAAAACTAAATTTAGACAGTGTGCACTGCAGTGGATGTAAAAGGCATGCTTCGCTTGCTGTTGAATGCGTGCCTGGACGCCTGAATGCTTGCCACTCATGACGGAAGCACCGTCATATGCTTAGCCTGCTAGGTTGTCTCTGTATTCAAGACCATGACCTTCTAATATGTGTATAATTTTGTCAGTAAGCCCTGCTGCATCTAGCTGATCAAATGGAGAAAACTCTCATGGACAGCTCCATTGAAAAATGCCTGCAAGCATAACAATACGTAGAGTCTGAATATTTGGAATACTCAAGCCAGGGGTGAATATTGTACCAAGCTGCTTTGAAGCTCCTTCTCCTGTCCCCCATCAGTCCCAGATACATTTTCAAGACTGGCTGCATCGGTTGATCATCTCTACATTTGTTGATATCTGTGGAGGAAAAAAAGACAAACATAAAAAAATTAAGAATCTATTTGAGTAATTTGAGACATATATACTATAGCAATCAGAAAACCTCTGATATCAATGACATGATGAGTGATATTTTGATCTCTCTCAATCATAAGCCTACATATTTCTACACACACCATATGAACTGACTAATTGCACTGCTTTACAAGCGGGCATAGATCTATTCAACATCACAAACCTGATGGTCCAGTTATTGTGGACGCACATGACTCCTCTGTCTGTGTCAGCCTCACTCTCAGGATCTCCACCTGTCTCTCCTTCCTGCTGTGTGCTCTCACTCTCAAAACCAGTCCCTCCAACTGACCAGTCTTCCTACTTGTCACGTCTCGTGTTCGTGTTCCCCGTAATTAGGTGTTTTAGTTTATTCCATGTTTTCCTGGTTGTCCGGTCCGTGTTTTCACTTTCACTTACCTGTTTCCAGTCTTGTCATTGTATTATTGTTTTCACCTGTTCCTCATGTGTCTGATTGCAGTTAGCTGCATTCGTGTTATTTCCTGATTGTTTCTTGTTATGTCTGATGGATTTAGCTGTGTGTTTTCCCATGTTCATTACCAGATTGTCTCGTCATTGAATTATCGTTTTCACCTGTTCCTCGTGTGTCTGATTGCAGTCTCCGGTGGCAGCCGTGTTTTGTTTCCTCGTGTTCGTGCTTCCGTGTTCAGTCCTGTCTCAGTCTTGTTCCCGATCCACCTGTTCGTGCTCCTCGTGGTTCCTGCCCTGCTCCTCTCTGTGTTCCCCGGACTGATTCCTTGTTATCAACCTCCGCCTGCCCATTGACCACGTCTTGCCTGCCTCTGACACACCTGAAGCCTGGAACGAACTTTACCTGTCCCCGACCACTCTTTGGATTCCTGTATTGCCCTGATTGCTCCCATATGAACTTTGCCTGTCTTTGCAATAAAGAATATTATTGCATTCTTGGGTCCGTGCCTGGTTTTCCTACTCCATTCCTGACACTACTCTCTCTCCCCAAGCTCTTTGGCTCTCTCCACACCTGAATCATCTGGCTCTGTCTCACTTTCTGCCTCAATGTCTTTATATCTTTTTTAGAAGAAGGACATTGTGTCCTTGTTTTTTCTCTTCATTTAGGAGATAACTATAGAGCAAAAACAATGGAGAGGTATGCCTAGCACATCAGGAACCGAGGCTATCAATTCATTCACGGAGAAATGTGTAGTGTCATTCCATACATCTGGGGAAAAAAGTTTTAGGATTTTCCCAGATAGCTGATACCGACAAACATAGTAATCCTTGAGCTATGACAACAAGTTTCCCTGCTAATAATAGCTAACAATGGGCTACACTCGAGTCAGCATGAGTGGCCACGCACCACCACCAAGCCCACAAGGCTGTAAGACAGCGGGTCAGCACCAGCACTGTCCAGCTGCTTCGTGGACTTGGCATAACGTGTCCAATCACTGATCAATAAACGTAGAACAATATATGTCCTATAGTGCATATACAGTAACATTAGTAACATTAAGCTACTCAAATGGTGCAGGCTGCAAAGAAAAAATGCAGACACTATGCACTGGATTATTAACAATGGGGCTTTATTTAGTCTCCATTCAACCCACAGCTACCTCTTATCTGTGTCTAAACAAACGTATGTGTATTGAGAGATGCAGATTTCCCATGATAAAATCGCGTAATTCTCAACCAATTTTCGTGGCATTTGGCTTCTTATAAACGTGGGAAATTTCTGCATAACATGCAGGTTACTTGATGTGAGACAGATGGTTCGAGAGGCACAAATAAGTCCAAGAGGCACAGTTCAAGATTTCCAAAACAACCTGGCATCTTGGGGTTACAAGGTGTCTAAAGCTACCATTCGATGACGCCTACATGACAATGGCCTTTATGGCAGAGTTGCAAGAAGGAAGCCTCTTTTGAAGACAATTAACCAAAAAAGGCATCTTGAATTTGCCAAACTACATCTGAACTATAATTGGAACCATGTCTTGTGGTCAGATGAAACAAAAATCGAGCTTTTTAGACATACACATCAGTGTTATGTTTGGCATCCAAAGAATGCAAGTAATGCTGAAAAGCACCTCATGTCTACGGTAAAACATGGTGGATGTTTAGTGCTTTGTTGTTGTTTTACATCCACAGGCCCTGGGACCCTTATTAAAATAGATGTAACCAGCCTGTACCAAGACATTTTGTCCAAAAACCTTGTGGCAATTGGCTGTCTGCCGCACAGGAGTGGTTCTGTGTAGTACCGGGTTGCAGTCTACGACATGGTGGGTGCTGTCTCGGAGGAGACGATACTTTGCCCTCGTTACTACCGGTCACAGGGCTACGGCAGCAAACTCACATTATGAGGGGGGGATTGACTTGAAAATAGCGGGTGTAATTAGTTACAAAATTGGGAGAAAAACGGGAGAAAATCAGAAACAAATTATTTTAAAAGAAATTGAAAGGAGAGCAAAAAAAGATTACATTGGGACTGGCTAGACAAAAAACTCTTTCTGTCAATGGGTGGATGAATGTTGTAAAAAAGTTGATATTCCTGGCAAAATACTCTGCACGTATTGTTCGGATATTGTCGGTTATGGGTCCTGAGGATTTAAGGCTTTGGAAGATCACATCCATAACAAAAAACACAACAACAAAATTCAAATTCGCCATACGAATGGCTTCCATGGCTTCCATGGCTTTTTCACCGGTCACTGGTGTTAATGTTACACCATCTAACATTAGCTCAAGAAGTAGGGACGCTGTCTCTATAATTCGACCAGCGATTTTAGTGGACAACCGTGTGATTAAACCAAGAGGTAGGATAACAAATAGAATAAAGAATTGAAGGCTTGTGGTTATCCAACTATAGCCACGATTAATATTTAGCTTTTGTCAAAATCACTTAAACGATACATGATTCAATTTTGTTGATACAATTTTAGCTGGCTAGCACTAGCATGGTTTACTAGCAGTCAGTCATCATGGAACATTATGCCTTGCGCCTAGGGATGGCAATTTCGACACTGAAGCTCAAAACAGTTTTGATCGTTTCGACACTTGCAGATTCGATACAATGTTCTTGCAGATTCACAGTCACGTGATAGATGTTTCTAACGTCACGGTTGACGTGTCGGGGTCATCCCTATGTTCCCACAGCCCTATGTTCCCACGGGCCAAATCCCCACAGCACAGGTCTAACGTGTTGTTGATAGATGTTTCAGTAATAGTGATCATCTTGGTTTGAGAGTTGTCTTTATTTAAGAACAAGGAACATTATACATATTTAATAGTAAATAATGTAACAGATAACCCGTGGGACAGACAGGCCAATCAGTCATCCAATCAACTTCACACTTGATGGCTGTGTTGCTGGGGCAGGAAGTGCAATGTCGGATTTGGTGCAATTTGGAAACACGATTTGGTCAACTTTGACTAAACAAGTGAACAGCACTCTGTGCAGCTGCTGTTTGAACAGGCACTGCAGTGTATGTAATAAGGAATAGGTAGTAGTAATATAGTGCAGTAATAATGAGTAATCATACTGTAAAGGCAGGAATCTCTGTAATGTATGTCTGTGTGTCCTCATATCCTGGGGACAGTTTGTTCAGTTGACTTCACACTTGTCGGGTTGCTTGCATGGGACCCGAAAAAGTCCAGTCTATGATTTTGTGCAATTTAGACACAGTACACGTTCAATAATAAACTTTGAATAAACAAGCAAACAACCGAAATAAGAAAAAGTCAAACATTGCACTATTTATGCAGTTCACTTAAAACTGGAAAGGGCTCTACATCAGTGCTTCTCAACCTTTTATGTGCCAGGAACAGGCAATCTGCAAGTGCTGTCCTTTGACGACTATTTCAACTACTAAATAATATAAAGCTCAGTTTACTATAATAACTATCAGTTTACCAAGGGACCAGTCAAAAGTATGCCAGGGGACAGCACATGTCCATGGACCAGGGCTTGAGAAACACTGCTTTAAGTGGCTTCCATAACACAGTGGTTGACTGCTCTCCAGTAGGACTCAATGTTTAGATTGCCATCATTATACTGTCCCTTCAGCCTGAGAAGTGTGGCCTCCAAGACCCTCCACTTCCGTCACCGTGGTGGAGGTGCATCGCCTCCCTCTGCCATCATGGTTCTTTCTTCAGTCAGCGTCTGGCGATCTTTCAGGTGATGGATAAATAGCCACAGAGAGGGATGGCGCACTTGCACTGCATCATTCATTGACCGGTGGTAAGCTACCATGAAAGAAAATGTTAACAATTAAACAAAGACCAAACAGGAAATTGACTTGTACACAGACATTTTGCAACAACACTCACATTCAACATGGTTGTTTGTTCTTTAGTCCATGCCCCTCTCGAAGGCATTCCACAGAGCTGGTGGAAAGGTGGATCCAGGTCGGATGTATGTATTCCTCATGTAGGTGATGAACTCTTGCATTGCAGGGTAGTATGGGAAGATTTTTTAAATGCAAAACTATTTTCTGCACGAGCAGACAATAAAGTATTATCTCATCAACACAATTTCAAGTATCCCGCGATTAGGTTTTTGGCTAACGTTATGTAAAACCTCTGTTACCAACACACTTATAATTAATGGCTGCAATGACAGTTTCTGCCAGTAGAGACGTTTTGAAACAATTGTTTTAAATGTCTTAAATTGTCTCTCAGTTGCTTCCTGTAGTTACCTCCAGCGACAAGCTTGTGCTGCTGCAGCCTGCGTCCTGTGGGCATCATATACAGAAATGTAGATTTATGCTGTTATTAGCCCTAAAAGAGACAGCGTTACTATCATTGCTTTGCATGGGATTCCAATTAAAGACTTGAATTTGATGTGCAGATCAGATTGTCACCAGCTGTTAATTTTGTTTGCTGGGAGTTTATTGTTACATTGTGATAACGTCGTGTGTTTGTCAGGATTATCCCCAAGTTTATTATCGTCACTTATGAATGTTTTATAATTATACTGCTTGCACTATTTTATTTAACTTAGTTATATCACTGCTGTACGAAAAAATGCTTTATGTGCTAGTAAAACAAATATAGTTGAAATGATTTGAGGGAGTACTGTGGTATGATTTACATGTAATCGTAAATTTGGTTCACTTAAATATCTCCAATGCAATTTTCTCTCACCCTCCCCAGTGACATACAGGTAACTGCCAAAATAAAGGCAACACTTTGGTAACCTGGGGTGACACTCAGACTCAAACGGCCTTAGTCCAGGCTAGGAGAGTCATAGTCATTCTTAAGGTGAGGCCAGGCCTCTCCACTGCCTCTGCTAGCTTTGCCAGTCACCTGTATAAGCAGTGACTTTCCTAGGAGTGTCAGTGACTTGTCTGGGAATCCCAGTGGGTGACTAGCCTAGGAGAGTCAATGAGGTGTATCATTTGGCATTTCATTGGCCTCCAACAACACATCAGTCACCTCCTTCAGGTTATCATTTGTGGTATTATTGACCTCCATCATCACACCAGTCCATATTTTGTCAGGATCCACCTCCCATACCCTAGGGCATGGGTGTCCAATCTTATCCGAGAAGGGCCGGTGTGGGTGCAGGCTTTTGTTCTAGCCCAGAACTAAAAAGCCTGATTCAACTAATCCACCAAGCGTGGTCTTCAATCGAGACCTTCATTAGTCGAATCAGGTGTGTTAGTGCTGGGCTACAACAAAAGCCTGCACCCACACTGGCCCTTCTCGGATAAGATTGAACACCCCTGCCCTAGGGCTTCTCTCCAAAATTCACCTTTCTTGCCAGCCATAATTTGTCCCAATCAGTAGCCTACCCCTTTTGCCAGACACCATTGATCAGTTGACCAGTTCCCATTAAAACAGAGAAGTGTCATTGATTTTGAATGAAACAACACAAGTAAAACATGAGAAAATGACATTTGTCAAGCAAAAAGTATTTATTTACATGTACAGCATACTTATGCACAACACAAAGTCTTCCCTTTGGTGAATATTCATTTCTTATTCAAATAATTTCGCTTGTCAATTACTATTAGTTGCCACAGCTGTTGAGTGGCTCATCCTACTTAAAGCACTGGATTTCAACATAATGCGTCGCCTACAGTCAGCTATTTAATAGGCAGGGGTGACTACCTATACATATTATACTCTATTAATATTATACACTATATACATTTATCATACAGGTCAATTGCCATGTATTGTGTTGCATTCAGAACACTAACAAGTCTTTTTAAAAACAAAATTGCATTCACATTGGTGGAGAAACCGTGCCCAGATTCCCATTCTTGCTAGATAGCTAACCAACTCCAGTTATGACCGGTTTATAATGTAGATGCAAGAAATGCATTTTGAGGAGAACATCAACATTATAGTTGCAGGTGGCCGCTTTCTTGGGATGGCAATGCTTGGTTGGAGCAGCTCCATTTTTACCCCCTTCTCTGTCATTTTTCTATTGTTTATTTTGAATGCCATTTGTTTATTTGATTGGCCATCATACCCTTATATTATTATTATTACTATTATGACCTTCTCTTGATTAATGTTTAGCAAACAAACACAACCCCACAATAGCACCATTTACGGTCAGTTTGTCACACGCCGCTTCACAGTGGCCATTTTCCATAGAGGGAATAAAAAAAACTGAAAAAACTCTTTGCAGATGTGAGATGAATCTGGAAAATGATTCACTGACCCCTAAAAAAAAATGCGATCGAGCTGAACTCCTGGAAAATTGTACAAGCAAAGTTGGTGGGCTAAAGCAAGGTTAATTTCAGTAGGGTTGTCTCCATCTCATCACCCAAAAGCAATTCCTGGTCAATCGGGCACTTGAAGTATTGCCTTTCTGGTTCTTAGAGAAATCTGTAGAAAAATAGTTGATGCACTGCAAGATTTCCTCCTGGATCCTTTTATCACCTGCTATCTGTGCTGAACATCCTTCATGATGTCATCACCGACTCTCCACCCTGATTCCTGCGCTCCCGGGGTGTCATAGCCAGCTCCCACATGCCATGCCGTTTTTCTTTGAGGGATCTGAATTTAAATAAAATCTCCAGAAAAAATCTATTATTTCCAAATCATATTTGTAAACTGGTCCTTTGTAAAGTAATGAAGATTAGCACCGATAGGACCAGCTTACAAATAACAAATAACTCAGCAGCCTGCTGAATGAAACCCTACCTAAGGTGGACAGTACCCTGCTAATAATCTTGTACTCTCTCAAGTATAATATTAATGCCACAATTTGAGAAAGGAGAACATTTATTTCATGTGTGAATTTCTTGCCTACTGAAGCTCTGGGCGATGCAACATCCAATTATGCGCTGCCCTTCCAGCCATAGTCAAATATATTTTAGTAGTCAGCAAGTAATGGGGTACTTCCATAGTCTGTAACCGTGTCTTAGGAAGATTGGCGAAGCCAGGAGTGCTGCTGCAGCTACTCCAGGGTGGGTCGGTCTTCTGCCCGAGGCCTCAGGCAACGCCGAACAATGTCCTTAAACCCTGTTAGAGAGAAACACAGAAAACATGCAATGGGACAGAGAACACAGAGGGCATGTTCAAACACAGCCCCTCCCTCTCATGCGGACTCCTCACCTTTTGACAGCCCCGCACGGAACTCCAACTGCCGCATTTCCTTGCTGGTGAATGTGGTGAAGGGAAAGCCGCCACAAACAATGTTATACAACATCACACCCACTGACCACATGGTCCCAGGGCCCGCAAGGAACTTCTCTTTCTCAAACCACTCCAGTGGCAGTATTCGGTCCCTGATAGATACACACAAGAGTAAAATCAGTTACCCTCCGGTATGGCAGCTACACAATGAGTTCTGTCAGGATATGAATAGTTCACACTAAGACACTGAGGAAGACGCAACAGGAATCAAGCATATTATTTGATGTCTATACTACATTTCACATGGTAAAAGTGTAAAAATAACCAGGAGGGTTTTTTTTCATATGCATCACAATATCAGTACTCCAGAGTTCACAAACACTTATTAAGATGCAAGACCTGCCCCCTGTCACTGACCTGTGAAGTCAGTGTATGGGGTGTCCTTCAGTGGGTCCCCACACCCAAAGTCGACCAGCTTGATCCCCTTGGTGTCGGTCTGTATCAGAATGTTCTCAGGCTTCACGTCATGGTGCATGACTCCGCGATCATGGCAGTGCTGCAGCGCTCCCAGCAGCTGCCGTGTTACATTGCGCACCTCGTCCTCATTCAGGACACCCCCCTGTTCCTGACAGTAATCAAACAGGTCCTGGCAGGGGTTTGGACGCTCCATTGCCATAACATACAATGCTGGCCTATCAAACCAGTCGTAGAGCTCCAAAATGTTGGGATGGAATGATGGGTTGTTCACCATCTTTATCAGTCCCACCTCCTTGGGCAGGGGCTCTTTGTTTCCAGGCTATGAAGAGATACCAGACAGTAATGTGAGAGCTGATATGTGCTTGGTATGACAGCCAAGCAACAAGCAACGTTGTGACAAGAATCTCGCCAAATTAGCATGCATCATAGCTGGCTGTGCTAGCTTGCTAAAGTCGACATTTTAAAAGGTTTTTTGCCCTGTTTTTAAATCTCATGCCTTTTGCTTTGTAAAGAGTGCAGTACAGCAAGGTCTCACTTATCGCGGTTAATTGGTGCATGCAGAACACTGCGATAAGCAAAAAACGCACTAAACGGGGCTGTTTTAACATGTAAAATGCTGCAATGTTGCATTACAAAGGTAAATGAAGTAGCCTAAACCAGTTTTTCATTTGAAAAGTTTATTCAAATAGGTACAAACATATGCATAAAAATGGAAGGGTTTATTCCTTTTTCAAAAAAGTTAAAAGAGATGTTTGTTTTAATGTTTTCTTTTTCTTTTCTTCATACATTTGTTTGTAGCATCTAATTACAGAATCCATTTCTCGACAAACTTTCATTGCACGATCAAGGTCAGGATCATCATCCATTAATCTCTGTTTTACATTTTCATAATCACGAAAAAATGCATCAAGTTTCTTTATTGTGAATTCCTTCGTTGGTGGAGCTTCTTCCTCTTCGGCATCTGTTTCTTCATACGCCCGCTGTTGTTCCATCTCAACAAGATCTTCATTTGTCAGTTCTTCATCATGAGATTGTAGCAATTCTCTGACGGATTGATTGTCGATCTCACGAAAACCCAGCTGCACTCCCAGATCTGTAATTTGCTGAATGATTTCAAAATCAAAGCCTTGAAAATCATTAGCACAATGTGGAATTATTTTTTTCCATACAGATCGCATATTATTTGGTGTCACCTCATTCCATGCATGAACGATGTTTGCAAGTACAGTTTTGATGTTGAAACTTTTCCAAAATTCAGTTAAGTTCATTGTTGAATTTTCTCCAGCTGTCTTCTCAATTGCCTGTGAAAAGGTTTTCCTCATGTAATACGAACTTAAATTAAGAGATGACACCTTGGTGCATGGGCTGTAGCAGTGATGTTGCATTGGGCGGCAAAAATCTTATCTTAACATTCTCACACAAGTCACCTAGTGCAGTTGGGTGACCCGGGGCATTGTCTAAAATGAGTAACACTTTAAATGCTAGATTCTGAGACTTGAGATATTTTTCTACCTCAGGACAGAAACAATTCACAAACCAGTCTTCAAAAAGTGATTTAGTGACCCATGCTTTTCTATTAGAGCGCCAATAAACTGGTAAGGAATTGTTGTTGATACCTTTTAGAGCCCGAGGTTTTAGTGATCGATAAACTAACATTGGTTTTAATTTATAATCACCTGAAGCATTTCCCCCCAATAAGAGGGTGAGTCGATCCTTTGCCACTTTGTATCCTGGTTGCGATTTTTCTTTCTTGGCTAAATACGTTTTATTCGGCATCTTCTTCCAAAACAATCCCGTTTCATCCACGTTAAATATTTGTTCATCGGCGTATTCTCCTTCTTCTATAATTTTCTTTAATTCTTCGGGAAACCTTTCAGCTGCAATGTGATCGGCACTCGCACTTTCACCAGTTACACGAACGTTATGAAGGCTTGTTCGTTTTTTGAAGTGGTCAAACCAGCCAGTACTTGCAGTAAAAGTTTTGGGAGTCTTCTTTTCATTTCCATTTTCACTCCAGCTTCTTTCCACAGTTTCGAATAGGCTGAGTGCTTTTGTTTTAATTGAATTTCGACATAAGTTTATTCGTTTCTGATTGCAGTCTTCAATCCATATTGAAAGCAAACGTTCCATTTCAACCATTGTAGATGATCTTGCTCTGGTTGTTTGTAGACCAGATGATGATGAAGCATTTTGGCCTTGGTCCTTGTAAACTTTGCTTTTTTCCAAAATACTCCGTATTGTCGATTCATTCATCGAGTAATCGCGCCCTATTTTAGCCTTCGTAGCACCAGCTTCATATTTATTAATTATTTCAAGTTTTTGTTCTAATGAAATGGCCTTTCTCTTCAGTTTCGAACTAGCAGTGGTAGATTCACATTTTCGTTTACCACTCATTCTTAATAGGGGTTTGTTATAAACTCTATAAATGGTTTGAACAATGTAGAAACACGAGCGAACGATGCGCACGGGATGGCAGCCAGCGAGGCACTGTTGCGCCTGCGGCGTTGCGCTACATTTGGCGCGAACTGTTGCGTCTGCGGCGTTGCCCTCAATTTGGCGTGAACATTTTTTTTTTTTTGGCAACAATACATAATCCGCGAGAAGTGAAATTATGCCGCATATAATTGGAACATGGTCACAAAAAATAAATCGTGTAAAGCGAATTCCGCACTAAGCGAAACCGCGATAAGTGAGACCTTGCTGTACTAGTATATCATGTTTCCAGCCTTTTACGCTTTTGTGATTAGCTAACAATATTTCATTTTAGGAGCCGCAATTAGTCTGAGAGTGATCCTAACATTATTTATCATTGTGATGTGACCACCTTCAAGCAAAAACATTTTTTGTCATTATTCCAAGTGTGGTCTGTGTCATCATTTGGTTAATAGTTCTGTTCTCTCTTCTCGTTCTCCCAGAATTAGGTTCTGTGTCATGAGCTACAACACTAATGTGGCTCTTCATAAATTATGGAAGAGATACTTACCAGCTTCATATCTTTATCATATTTCCTCACATATTTGAGGGCAACCTGAGGAAAACAAGATGTGTGTGAGAGGTACAGTGTGATATTCAGAAATGGATTTGTGACAATAAAGATAAAAAATAAGGATGAAATCCTGGATGAATGTATAGTAATACCAAGTTCACCATATGATAAGAGTAATAAGACATGAAATGTGAATATTGGGCAGAATGAAACAACCACATTCATTCATAAGAGTGAGTAACGAACTTTGGACAGACTCCAGGCAAAAGGAAAGACTCAGAGAGAAAGAATAAAATGAAAAAATTTGTCATACCGACAGTTCATCTGATTTGCGGGTCCCCACATAAACAGCACCATATCCTCCTTGACCGAGCAACTCTCTTTTTATGTAGAATTTGCCTACACGTGTTAAAACAAAGAGCAGGCAGACATCAGTTGCTGAGGGCATGGTATACTAACTTTACAACAGAGATTTGAGACTTGAGAGTGAGTTAGTCTTGCATATTAAATCATATCATTGGTAGTGTCATGTACTTCTGAAATTTTCAGTTTTATATTCGAATGTATTAATGACGTATTAATTTCACAAAACAATAAGGGGGAAGGGGAGAGACAGGAGGAGGGGGGAGAAAAAAACTAAAACAAAAAAGAATTCCGGTCCGTAGACCGACAAACTCCACTCCGTCTCCTGGCTGCTCTGTTCCCATCCAGGGTTTGTCACGTGACGTGCGACAAACTGGCCTATTACGCCTAGTTGTTGGATGGATGGGGGTGATTCAGTTGGAAATAAATATGAGGTATTAGGCTGTTATAACATACTAGTCTATTCAGGTTAAGTAGCTCTAGTTATCCATGCGTATTTATTGTTTGTGAGACGTCTGGCCTGCATATGCTTAACCGTATGTGTGCTTAAGTGAAGTATATTCAGGCCTGTAGGCTTGTTACAGGCGATAGTTATCCTAGAAAGTGCTAACCATCCTTGCTTACCTGTCAAGGAAGACAACCCATCTCGCATAATATCAATACCGGGGTCCAGCAAATGCATGCTTTACTTGTTTTGTGCTTGGAGCCAGATGTTACAAAATACCTGTATGTCTGTAATCAAAGTATGGCTGTGTCCCAAATTGCATACTTGCGCCCTGCGTTCTCGTGTACTTGTAAGAATGCACTTCCAAGTAGGGGAGAGCGGGATATGTTTGTCTTACCTGTACTGGGCGCAATACATCGCAATGGTATAAATGTCATACCAAATGAAAGGTGGAAGTCTTGAGCACATATTTTGTATTCATTACATATTCCTATCTTATTTCAGTATGGAGTTGTAGACAGTTAAATAGAGGTTGTGCACTTGTGACAACTTACCCCATCAGCGGGTAAGTTGTCACACTATGTCATAGTATGTGGGGTAAGTTGTCACATTGGATTATCAACAAATAAGAATACAACTAAATAATTGAGAATATATATTTTTTTAATTTCAAATTCAAAACCAAATAAATTTCATTAAAGAACTCATTCATTAAAGAACAAATGAAAACAATCATGCTTAGTCTTAACAAAACAGTTCTCGGTGGATCCAGATTTTGCACTTTGCTTCCCTTCCTCCAGAAACAACCTGTTTTTAGATTGTGATTTTTCCATTTGTAGTGCTTGCCTCACTGGTGTGTCTGTTAGAATTCTTCCATTATTAGTTTGTTTTCGGGGACCAGCTTTTGGAAATGGCCGGAGGTCCTCTGGAGTTGGTACTCTGCTGCCAGCACTGGCATTGCTGGGTAAGGGTGAGCTGGCATGGGAACTGAACAGGTCTGCATCTGTGCTTGTGCCTGGCAGGGCAGGGTTAGTACTGGGGCCTGGCGGGGCAGGGAGATCCGTAACATAGGATGGCGCAAACTCAGTTTCCAAAAATACATCCCTGTTGTAAGGCTGTACCCCAGCTACCCTAAAGCCAGCCTGAATGTTCAAGGGGGTTGCAGCCACAGGATAAGCGATTGCCACAATCCCAGGAATGTCATAAATTTACATTGTTTTCCCAGGATTGTTCCTCATCCAGGCATCGCACGCTGTGTTGATGTGCCTCTTTAGCGACCCGTAGACAGACCTGTCTAAGGGTTGAAGCCGATGAGGGCAGTGGGGTGGGAATGACACCATAATTATGCCGTTTTCTTTGGCATAATTGAGTCCATCAATGGACATATGAGATTCGTGGTTGTCCAAAAGGAGTAAACATGGTTTCTCCTTTGAGCATTTTGTATGCTCAATGAAATGTTTCAGGAAGTCAACAAAGTGCACATCCTTCATCCACCCTGAGGGATTTGCCCCTCCTTTGCTGCCAGGTGGTCCATTGATTAAAAAATGGTCGTGGAAGTTGACACGGGGAAATATGAAATATGGAGGTATACTATTTCCTGTGGCTGAGACAGCACAGGCCAGTGTGACAAGCGTTCCCCTTTCAGCGGAGGTCAGTGACCCTACTTGTTTGAATCCACATCTGGCCACTACTTTGTCAGGTTTATGGACCGTGGTCACCCCAGTTTCGTCGACATTCCACATGTCCCCTGGTACAAATTGATGTCTGTCTAGCACATTTGCTAAATTGTTGAAGAAGGCATTAACATTTTCTCGGTTGAAGTTACTAGCTCTGGCAAGGCTAGTTGCCTCAGGCTTTCTTAGCGACAGCATTGGGTGCCGTTTTAAGAAGGCTGTAAACCACTCCGAGCTGGCCTTTTATTTTTCTGCCCACATTGGTGTGAACTTCAGCTTGTGTGCCACAGCAAACTAGTAGGCATGTCTTTTGATCTCACTTGGCGACAGACCAAAATAAATGTCAGCTGACCTAGCGATATAATGAACAAGCTGCATCTCCAAATCAGGTGGAAATACCTGCCATGGCTTTCCATAGCCAACCACTGTTGTTGGCATGGCTGCCTGACTGACAATTTCTTCGCTGGTAACCTTTTCACAATACAGAGTCGGAGTACGGTCATTTATATTGAAATCCTTTGCTGTGCTTCTGATATATTTATTTATGTAACTTCACCTGCCTCACTGCCTTCAACATTATGTCAGGAGGTTGATAGAGAAATTCTGTGTTTAAAAATTGTTTCTGAATAACTTCTGTCATGTCTCGTGTTCGTGTTCCCCGTAATTAAGTGTTTTAGTTTATTCCATGTTTTCCTGGTTGTCCGGTCTGTGTTTTCACTTTCACTTACCTGGTTCCAGTCTTGTCATTGTATTATCGTTTTCACCTGTTCCTCATGTGTCTGATTGCACTTCGCTGCATTCGTGTTAATTCCTGATTGTTTCTTGTTATGTCTGATGTATTTAGCTGTGTGTTTTCCCATGTTCGTTACCAGATTGTCTCGTCATTGTATTATCGTTTTCACCTGTTCCTCGTGTGTCTGATTGCAGTCTCCGGTGGTAGCTGCATTCATGTTAATTCCTGATTGTTTCTCGTTATGTCTAAATGTATATAAGCTGTGCGTTTTCCCATGTTCGTTGCCAGATTGTCTTGTGCTTTGCGTATGCTTACACTACTCTCCAGAGTTTTCTCTGTTTCCCCGTGTTTTGTTTCATCGTGCTTGTGCTCCAGTGTTCATCTATATCTCAGTCTCGTTCCTGCTCCTCCCTGTGTTCCCTGGACTGCTTTCACGTTATCGACCTTCGCCTGCCCCCTGACTACGCCTTGCCTGCCCCTGATACTACTGAAGCCCGGAACGAACTCTGCCTGTCCCCGACCATTCTTTGGATCCCTGCATTGCTCTGTTTACTCCTGTATGACCATTGCCTGTTTATGCAATAAAAGCCATTATTGCATTTCTGGGTCTGCGCCTGGTTTTCCGACACCGTTCCTGACAAACTTCACATACTTGTACCGTTTTGCGGAAACTGTTTTGCATGGGTAGCTGACCAACAGTCAAGGTCAGAGCAGTGTGCCTTGCCAAAAGATACGAGGTTCTCCCAGAGATGGGAAAATAACTGTCTTGTGACTGGTGTGTGGGCGAGGCTAAAGCATCTGTCTAAGGGTAACTAATGTGTATAAGACGTGTTCTCCCCGGAAATGATTTGTTCATTGCCTGGCAGGGAGGCAGTGAACCCCAAATGCATTTGGTTGAATAAACTCTGTTGAAAATTGAATGTTCTGTTTTCTCATTTGGTGCAAGTGTTCTCTATCCTCTTTGAAGGTCTTCTGAATTCGTGAACCTAACAAGGTGTGCTGCCATTCTCTATCTTTCTTTTATAATTTCTCACCATCTTTCTTTCCAGGGTATCTGCAGGTTTAGCCAAGTCAGATTTAAGGCTTTTTAATACTTTTTTAATGCCACTCAGAATGAAATTTAATACCAATTTCACGATAACAAATGGCAAAAATCATGCAACGACACCAATTAGTTTAAGTTTAGGGACAAATTTGTCCAAAGATGTTTATTAAAACATAAAGGGGTAACTGGATTGGATGAAACAAAGGGGTGACACAAACATAAATAGCAAAAATAGAAAATAATAAATAAAAACATCCAAATACACTGTGTCATCCAGGGCAGGAATTTTGCCAGTGTCTGGCCTGCTGCCCCTGCAAAAATTATGTTTACATCTGCGATTAGATTATTTCGGAGATAAGGGGGCCAATCCAAACCTTGCTATGTAGGCCGTTTTGTCTTTGCCGCATGTGAATGTCTTGGCAATTTCCGAGTCAGGGAACATAGCACGGAATACCTCTCCTACCCCATCATTGCCATTGTAGGACTGGTGCTTCGTGAGTGTTCAGAACCCACAGTACCTCAGCTTCAAGCGTCGGCGTGGAGCCGAATGTTGTCCAGACTTCTGTTGGTGCAGATGTTGTTGCAGGTAGTCCTACCTGAGATGGCGCAGCTGAAGTGGAGGCAGGGGCCGAACAGAAATGCGAAATACTAGTCGTTTGCAGGCGGGTTTTATCAACCGATTTATGCTTGGCGCTCTGCATGTGCGATTCGACTGCTTTCACCCCCATCGTCCCTAGTTTAAAATCATTTTTGCAGAGTTTGCAGCGGGCCTCATGATCGTCTTTGACTGGGACCAACCATGGCGCAAACACTGGGTTATCGAGCCAGTTCTCATTAAATTTGCACTTTCCCATAACGAGTGCAAATGCTTAAGTTAAGTTAGCTAACTTAGCTTGTTGAACTTGAATATTGTGAGAGAGAGAGAGTCGACTCCGTTGCTGAAATAGTTCCCCGCAAACATAAGGACCTCTGTTGGTTCCGCTCATTCCGGTCTGCGTGACGCTATAAAACGGTAGCCTAAATAAAAACTCTCCGACTTTATCTCCCGTTACCCGTTTTTCCCAATGAAACATAAGATGACAAATCCACATTTTTATCTTTCCTGTCTATGCCATTTTTAAGACCTCTGAAAGATGGATTTAAGACATTTTCAGACCAATTAAGGCTTTTATTGTTGATAAACAAATGTAATACTTTTTAAGGATCCGCGGACACCCTGCTTTCTTTCCTTCCTTCCTTTCTTCCTTCAATCCTTCAAAAACACATTTCAATTAACCTAATATCACAAAGCTTTTTGTGCATATTCTATGTGTATTTATACTGGGGCAAGTCGTCTCATGTGACAATTTGCCTCAAAGCCATTGAGACAACTTCCCCCGAACAGATATGTGGGCTAATGTTTGCTCAATTTCGAGGCTAGTTCAACATAGGACTGCAGCTAACGTATCAAGAGACACCTTATTCAGGAGACCTTTATTCAGTACACAAATATAATTTTGAACATTTATACCTAACACAGTTTTATTACATAAAGTAAAAGTGCAATTTTTTTTTATTTGAAGTTGAAAAATACGACAACTGTGCTTACCTCTGATTAAAGTGATCGTTAGTTGAATAAGAACCGAAGTTGGCCATAGAACATGTCACACAAAGTAGCTATTTGATTTTTGAGATAGCGTCCCTGTGGTTGGAGGTATGAACAGTGTGACAACTTACCCCGCTCTCCCCTACACTCAAAAGAATGCTCTACCGAGAGTGCAAGAACGCAGAACGCTTAAAATCGGTTACATTTGAAACGCACTCGTACTTAGACGTCACCACTCCTCTGACCTTAGAAAGAAATACATCCGGCGCATGTTACATTGAAGCAACGGCGTTGGTGATAGATGCCTGTGAGCTTACTAGGGCTGTGTGTTGAAAGGTTTCTGATATTGGTTAACATAGTAAGTAGACAGGAAGAAAAAAACATAGGCTATGTATTTTCATTTTAAGATGCGATTTCGTGGCTAGCGATAAGCCATCTCCAGTCAGTAACATATGTTCGTAGTTTTATGCCATTGGCATTGCTGCGTTTTATTCATAGCTAATTTAGTTAGTTAAATGTACGTTTTCAAGTGCTTTATTAATGTTACAGTAGTTTACATTTTCAGTTGGGCTAATATAGTTTACAAGTTTCAAAGTAGCTTTTTTCGTATTACTTGAGTAGCCTACATAGCAATAATACTTAATTCGCTCCAAAGATGACTCTGTACGTTACCATTTGTTGTTAATGACTCTGTTACCCAATGTCAACAATAAAGTCAATGATATTTACAACACTGAGTTTTATTTATTCGGTTGATGTGTCGAATGTCAAAATGGAGCGAATTAAAGCTCGAAATCTTTGAATGCATGCTGCGAGTTTGTGGAGTTTGTCGAGTTATCGTTTGTGAGATTGCTCAGAGAGATGGTGTTTATAAGGATTACTGAGAGAGACAGAGCGATATTTGCGAGGATTACGGAGAAATCTGAGTTTATTTGATATTTGATAATTTGGAAATTGTGAGACATATATTAGTTCGATAGATAAATAGACAGATATCTCCTAGATTATGGAGGGTAGAGGCATCAAGAGACCAAATAAAAATCTTAAAAAATATATTGTTTCTGAATAATAATAATATACGCCATTTAGCAGATGCTTTTATCCAAAGCGACTCACAGTAGTGAATGCATACATTTTTCAGTATATGTGGTCCTAATAGGAATCGAACCCACAACCTAAGCATTGTCAGCGTCGTGCTTTACCTATTGACCCACACATAACCACTAGAGAATATAAATATATTGGGCTATATATATATATATATATATATATACCCCCTTTCACATTTAAAAACTACTTTGTACCCTATTCACTTAAGATACTGAACCAGCAAGGGAGTCAACCCTAAATGAGTTAAGGACAACCACAACAGCTACTTTGTTATGGATTTGTGCAATAATTGCAATAAGACCTAACAAAACATTTTGAAACAATTGTTTTAAATGTCTCAATTTTGAGCATCCCTACTTGCGCCTATCTCGCTAGCTTATCATTGGATCCGTTCCAAAACTCGATCGGCACAATACTGGCAATACTCCTCCCGGTGGGACGTGCCCGGAACACCTCACCAGGGAGGCGTCCAGGAGGCATCCTAACCAGGTGCCCGAGCCACCTCATCTGGCTCCTCTCGACGCGGAGGAGCAGCGGCTCTACTCTGAGCCCCTCCCGGATGGCCTCCTCACCCTATCTCTAAGGGAGAGCCCAGACACCCTGCGGAGGAAACTCATTTTGGCCGCTTGTATTCGCGATCTCGTTCTTTCGGTCACTACCCACAACTCGTGACCATAGGTGAGGGTAGGAACATAGATCGACCGGTAAATCGAGAGCTTTGCCTTTAGGCTCAGCTCCCTCTTTACCACGACAGACCGATGCAGCGTCCGCATCACTGCCGACGCCGCACCAATCCGCCTGTCGATCTCCCGCTCCACCCTTCCCTCACTCGTGAACAAGACCCCGAGATATTTGAACTCCTCCACTTGGGGCAGGATCTCCTCCCCGACCCGGAGAGTGCACTCCACCCTTTTCCGGCTGAGAACCATGGTCTCGGATTTGGAGGTGCTGATTCTCATCCCAGTCGCTTCACACTCGGCTGCGAACCGCTCCAGCGAGAGCTGGAGGTCACGGCCCGATGAGGCCAACAGGACCACATCATCTGCAAAGAGCAGTGACCCAATCCTCAGGCCACCGAACCGGACCCCCTCAACGCCCCGGCTGCGCCTAGATATTCTGTCCATAAAGGTTATGAACAGAACCGGTGACAAAGGGCAGCCCTGGCGGAGTCCAACCCTCACCGGGAACAAGTCCGACTTACTGCCAGCAATGCGGACCAAGCTCTGGCACCGGTCGTACAGGGACCGAATGGCCCGTATCAAGGGACCCGGTACCCCATACTCCCGGAGCACCCCCCATAGGACTCCCCGAGGGACACGGTCGAAAGCCTTCTCCAAGTCCACAAAACATGTGTAGACTGGTTGGGCAAACTCCCATGCACCCTCCAGGACCCCGCGGAGGGTGTAGAGCTGGTCCACAGTTACGCGACCAGGATGAAAACCACATTGCTCCTCCTGAATCCGAGGTTCAACCATCCGACGGACCCTCCTCTCTAGAACCCCTGAATAGACCTTACCAGGGAGGCTGAGGAGTGTGATCCCCCTGTAGTTGGAACACACGTTCTGGTCCCCCTTCTTGAAGAAGGGGACCACCACCCCGGTCTGCCAGTCCAGAGGCACTGCCCCCGATGTCCACGCGATGCTGCAGAGTCGTGTCAACCAAGACAGCCCCACAACATCCAGAGCCTTGAGGGACTCCGAGCAGATCTCATCCACCCCCGAGGCCCTGCCACCACGGAGCTTTTTAACCACGCGGCGACCTCAGCCCCAGAGATAGGAGAGCCCACCCCCGAGTCCCCAGACCCTACTTCCTCACTGGAAGGCGTGTCGGTGGGATTGAGGAGGTCTTCGAAGTATTCCCTCCACCGACCCACAACGTCCCGAGTTGAGGTCAGCAGCGCCCCATCCCCACTGTACACAGTGTTGACAGTGCACTGCTTCCCCCTCCTGAGACGCCGGATGGTGGTCCAGAACCTCCTCGAAGCCGTTCGGAAGTCGTTCTCCATGGCCTCACCGAGCTCCTCCCATGCCCGTTTTTGCCTCAGCGACCGCCGAAGCCGCGCTCCGCTTGGCCCGCCGATACCTATCAGCTGCCTCCGGAGTCCCACAGGCCAAAAAGGTCCGATAGGACTCCTTCTTCAGCTTAACGGCATCCCTCACCGCCGGTGTCCACCAGCGGGTTCGGGGATTACCGCCGCGACAGGCACCGACGACCTTGCGGCCACAGCTCCGGTCAGCCGCCTCGACAATGGAGGCACGGAACATGGCCCACTCGGACTCAATGTCCCCCGCCTCCCCGGGACATGGTTGAAGCTCCCCCGGAGGTGGGAGTTAAAGCTCCTTCTGACAGGAGACTCTGCCAGACGTTCCCAGCAGACCCTCACAATACGTTTGGGCCTGCCAGGCCTGACCCCACCATCGGAGCCAACTCACCACCAGGTGGTGATCAGTTGACAGCTCCGCCCCTCTCTTCACCCAAGTGTCCAAGACATGCGGCCGCAAGTCCGACGACACGACCACAAAGTCGATCATCGAACTGCGGCCCAGGGTGTCCTGGTGCCAAGTGCACATATGGACACCCTTATGCCTGAACATGGTGTTCGTTATGGACAATCCATGACAGGCACAGAAGTCCAACAACAAAGCACTATTCTGGTTCAGATCGGGGGGGCCGTTCCTCCCAATCACGCCCCTCCAGGTCTCACTATCATTGCCCACGTGAGCATTGAAGTCCACCAGCAAAACGAGGGAGTCCCCAGAAGGAGTGCTCTCAAACACCCCCTCCAAGGACTCCAAAAAGTCTGGGTATTCTGAGCTGCTGTTTGGAGCATAAGCACAAACAACAGTCAGGACCCGTCCCCCCACCCGAAGGCGGAGGGAGGCTACCCTCTCGTCTACCGGGGTGAACCCCAACGTACAGGCACCGAGCAATAAGTATTCCCACCCCTGCTCAGCGCCTCCCACCAGGGGCAACTCCAGAGTGGAAGACAGTCCAACCCCTCTCAAGGAGACTGGTTCCGGAGCCCATGCCGTGCGTCGAGGCGAGGCCGACTATATCTAGCCGAAACCTCTCGACCTCCCGCACCAGCTCAGGCTCCTTCCCCGCCAGAGAGGTGACATTCCACGTCCCTAGAGCTAGCTTCTGCAGCCGAGGATCGGACCGCCAAGGCCCCTGCCTTCGGCCGCCGCCCATCTCACACTGCACCCGACCCCCTTGGCCCCTCCCATGGGTGTTTAACATGTTTATTATATTGTCCTACCTTATTTAAATTTTTCTAGTACATCTTAGTACAACTTATCCTTACCAAGCAGTGTTACCACAGCTTTAAGCCACACTACCTGCCACTGTTTCATTATCAGCTGATAGATTCAGTGTCATACTTCCCACCGGTACTCCATTTAATCGATTTTCCCTGCCCTCGCCGCTATGCAATGGGTACACTTTGGGTATACTTTTGGTCTGTAACATTTAACAGTTGCTATTTATTTTTCTCAATTTGCGCTTACAAGCTGATGTTCTGGCCGGCTTTATAATGGCTTTGTACAGTATTTCAGTATTGAAGAGTTGAGTGGACCTAATACCAGTAAAATACAGGTACACCTTAGCAGAACCACCAGAACCCTTAATTTTTTATTTTGGCTGTTACCAGTATGTATGTATGTATGTATGTATGTATGTATGTATGTATGTGTATTTGTGTGTATGTGTGTGCAATAATAGACCCATTGATTGGATGTATATCATTTCTTCTCATAATCAGAGCACAAATATTTTAATTTGACCTCAGACAATTTAAAGGAAAACCCACTCTAAATGATACTTTAAGTCTGGTTATGCACTCTGGTTGTGCCTTGAGGCTGCTGTTTGCTGTAATTCCCAACCTCTCCAAAGGTGCCCTCCCATCTGCAGAACCATTGGGAGAGTTACTACATAGAGATCCTGATGGTGACAGGGCTGCTGGTTTACATCATGAATTACATCATTGGAAAGAAAAAGAACAGCCAGTTGGCTCAGGCCTGGTTCAACTCACACCGGGAACTGCTTGAGAGCAATTTTGCCCTTGTAGGTGACAGATGCGGGTGGGGATGTTGGCATGGCGAAATATAGAAGCAGCCACTTCAACACACCACAGCTGTAATTCCATATATGCCAGGTGAAATTAATCCAATTTAGCCCATTTTCATGTTTTCAGTTGTGGGCACACTACCCAGACTGACAGGAGTCAGCCGGTAAGAAAGAGTCCCATGCTTTTAAGTAAAAGCATGGTACTAAAATATTGTTGGTTCTTTCTGAAACACTATTCAGGCTAAATACTTTTTTTGTTTTGTTCCCCCCACCCACCCATAATATTGTGAATATTTTCATCAGCAGTCCAGGATAAGAAACAAAAAATGCGTACAGTGTCACTCAGTAACTGCGTTTATGCATAGGTGATGATGGCACCAGTAAAGAGGCGGTGAGCATGACGAAGCTGAGTCAGGAGAATGAGCACATCTACAACCTGTGGTGCTCTGGGGGGTATGCTCATTCAGCTCAAGGTACTGCAGGTTTTACTTCGTCCTCATTCCGCCACTTCTCACTCTCTGTTCCCTCCCCCTTTCCATTTCCCCATGTTTTTTGTTCTGCTCTTCTCTTCCTAGTCCCTATGCCTTTGTGTCATCGGACTGTTCACTACTGTTCTGGACTAGTTGCAGTGGCTTGATGGTACAGGCCGGTAGACCTGCCAGCAAGGAATTGCAGTAGTCCAGACGTGAGATCACCAGCGCCTGGACCAGGAGTTGTGTGGCCTCTTGGGTGAGGAACGGTCGGATCCTCCGGATGTTGTGGAGGGAGAATCGGCAGATCCGAGTGATCGCTGCAATGTGGCTCGAGAAGCACAGCTGGTTGTCCAGGGTCACTCCAAGACTCCTGGCAGACTGCCATGGAGACACTATGGAGCCTTCCACGGTGATTGATGCATCAATCATCGGGGAGCCCTTCGCTGGGAGGAAGAGCAGCTCCGTCTTCCCCAGGTTCAGCTTCAGGTGGTGTGTGGACATCCATGCAGAGATGTTAGCCAGGCATGCAGAGATCCGTACCGGGACCTGGGTCTCAGATGGAGAGAAGGAGAGAAAGAGTTGAGTGTCATCGGCATAACAGTGATAGGAAAAAAACATGAGCAGAAATAACAGAACCAAGTGACTCGGTGTACAGGGAGAATAGGACGGGGCCTAGCACCGAGCCCTGCGGGACTCCGGTAGAGAGGGTGTGAGGAGAGGAGAGGGATCCTCTCCAGGCCACCTGTTAGAACTCGAACCATGTCAATGTAGATCCAGAGATTCCCATCTCGACGAGAGATGACAGCAGGATCTGGTGGTCCCCGACCTGTCGAATGCATCCGACAGGTCGAGGATGAGGAGGACGGAGCTAAGGTATTGGGACAATCATGTGCTTATTGCTTTAATCAGATGAATTACCACAGGTAGAATATAAAACAAGCAGTACTATAATGGTCCTGCTATAGAATGTTTTCCAGTTTAACATAAACAATAACAGTGCATATAAACAACAACAGACAACAGCCTATGTAGCCATGTATTGATACAGTCCACATAGCATCACACTTAAGGCCACGCCCACCGTGGGGGACAACAATTTGAATTTGTCACAGCAGTATATTAAAAAAAGCTCCAATTTCAAATCTGATTTACTGAGATTTCTCCATTCTCAGTTCTAGTCATTACCATTCAACTTTAAATTCTCTATGTCCCCGCAACTATGTTCAGTCTTTGTGTCCTGCAGAACAAGCCAAATACTTTGACAAAGAAAGCGAAGCGATTGCAAAGTGATTGACTGACGAGCAGGCGATTTCTCACCACCTAGCTCAAAGATACTGAAGCTCTTGAAAAGGTTCAAAGAAGGGCCACTGAATTGATACCTAGTATGAGAGTTAAAAGTTATGAGGATAGACTTAATTATATTTAAGCTTAGTAAACGGAGACTTAGGGGGGATTTGATTGAGGTTTTAAAAGGGATTAACAAAGTGAACTACCAAAGATTTTTTAAGTTAAGTGGGGTCAGTAGAACAAGAGGCCAGAGGTGGAAATTAGTTCAAGGCAAATTCCGCACGGGTACTAAGAAGTTTGTCTTTACACAGAGTTGTCAATGCCTGGAACAGCTTGCCAGGTCAGGTAGTAGAGGCAGAAACACTTGGGCTATTCAAGTTTAGGCTAGATGCAGTACTAGATACTCTTTAGATTAGGACATGACGAGCCTAGATGGGCTGAACGGGCTGTTCTCCTCATTATGTATTCTTATGTTCTTATGTTCAACATAAACTGCTTCTAGCTCTGCCAATGAATAAATGCATCCATTAATGTGTCAATGTGTCAGTCAATGTCAAACACTTGCCAGTGCTAATTGATCTATTTTTATGCAATAACGTTACCTGTGTAATTGTAAACTTTACAAAAGTGTAACCGATCCTTTGACCTGCGCCTGTACATTTTGGTACCATAGAATAACGATCACTCACTTGCTAGGTTTTATTCTTTGATGTTCAATTTATAAACATGTGCAGCTCCTGCAGCTTGTGTAGGCACCACTCACAGTTACAGCATTATCAGAATGGCTTTGACCCCAAAAAAAAAATGAATAGACTAAATATAGCACTGTAGGTTTTGTTCAGTGCCATTAACAAACTGAATTTCTATACGCAGCCCTACTCGTGTTGTTTTCATCAGGAATGGATTGTAGGCGCATCCAAACTGTCATGGCTCTGGCTTTACCCACACTCCATATGATAAACACTGTGGTGGCATCTTGGTGTATGTAATCACATTTATAATATAAATATATAAATATGACGATTGTGTATATTTTGCCATCATTCACATGTTCACTTAACATATGTCACATTTCTCCAACATTGGTCTGTACTTACAATCCTCTGTGTTCTTGGTTATACAACTCAATCACCAGCTATTTGACTTAAAAGCTGTATGGTTTCCTGCAGCCTATAGTTGGACATAAATTAATCTACTATTAAATTGTTATTTTCTGAGTTTATTTGTCATTCCAGTGTATAGATGTATAGATGTATAGAGTGATGCTGTTGAGACAGGAACAGATTGGCCAAAGTGACAAAGATGTCCCTGTGTGGGTGTTAAGGCTGATGCTCCTGATATTGTGTTGAGATGCATTTCCTAGTGCAGTTCACTTCTAACCCTACACATGCAAATGCGCAAGAGTCAATGGTCAAGATTTTAACCTGATATTACTGCAAAATTAAAACCTCTATAGCATTAAGATGAATCTTGAGGCTGAGTGAGTGAGGTTAAATTAACAAACTTACTGTACAGTTTAAGCAGCAGTACCTGTGTATGTCTCTGTGTCCCTACAGAGTGAGTTTTGCAGTGATAAGCTGAAGTCGGGGGCTAAGAATGGGCTGCCATTCCCTGGCCATCCTGTCGGAAATGAGAGGTGACTGATATGGAGTGATGGATAGCAAGGTGAGGGGGTATGAAGTGGCTTTCCATCAGAAACATTCATAAGTCACAAGGATTCTGAGGGCACAGTCCTGTTTTATTGGCTAACTAATCTAATTTGCTGCCATTGATTAGATGTATTATGTAATATGTACTATGTACTATTCCAGTCCATATTTAATACTTGGAGGTATGTCTGTATGTGCCTTTTACATATTACACTATTTAAATGTGCTTATTTATAGAGACCTGGATGCCTGTCTCTCTTCTCTCTGCCTTCAATTGTGCCATCTCTCCCCCCCCCCCTTTCAGGTGGTTCATTACCTCACCAATCATGCTGACAAGATTGAGTCCATCCATTTTTCTGACCAATTCTCTGGCCGAAAACCTATACAAGAGTATGTGTGTCATCCTTTGTACTTACTGTTCCCTCCCAGCTATCATTCTTTAATTTGAGGATCACAGAGCTGATTTGTCTTTACCCATTGTCTGTGTTTCAGTGATGGGCAGTCCTTAAAGCTGCCTGAAACAAAGAAGACACTCCTGTTTACATTTAACGGTAAGAGACCACAGCTGGCTTAGTAGTCAATCTGCAAGCCCTGGTTTTCTTCATCATAATATATTTACTCATCTTTATAACTGTCGATTAACCATGAATTTTTATGATTACTGAAGCAGTTATTCAAAATGTATTAAGCATTGATAAGTGCACCATATTCTAAAGTGTTGCTTTTTGCTGTAGTTACCATAAATATTAATGCAGAATATTTACAAAGAAAATAATAAAGACCAAATATCCAAAAGGCTGATCTACTTTTATGCACTGGATTATTAAGACTACATCAAATAGGGTGGGTCCAAATGCTCATTTATGCCATTAATATACATTGTACCAACTCCTTGTGCATACACCTTACTTGTGTGGGTGGGCAGTGCCTGGGATGGAAAACGCATCACCCAAAGACATGAAAACCTGCTTCCCCTAATGAACATGGCCATCTATTGCATCGACAAGATCATGAGGTTTCGCCTCAACAGGGAGGGGAGTTGAACGTTTATCATCCACAGGGTGCCGTTTGTGTCTCTCTTCACAAATAAATGAGTGGACGTGTGTGTGCGCGTGTGTGTGTCAGACTCGCACTGCCTGAAACGGCACATGCACCCATCACAATAACACCAGCACTGCTGCCGCAACCTAACTCAACCCGCTTCAACAAGAACCCGACCCAACCTGAAATTCACATATTCGTGGCGGTAAATAAAGAATGATGATGACGACAGGAAATGCCTTCATGTAGCAACTAGGCTATTGATTCTACATAAAGCCTAATCAATTAAATTGTTAATCAAATTGTTATTTAATTATTATTTAAATTGCCATGTCAGTGGAAACAATGAGTAAGATTAACAAACCTGCAATAACCGATAGATTTGTGTCAAAGAGCAGAGTCAAGTAAATGTAAAAGAGCAATGCTGAAAATCGCAATACAATGTTATCGATCATAATGATATATAATGTTACATGTAGTGATGGCTTTTTACTTGCTGGATTGTTCCTTCTGTCCCAAAATAAGTAGGCCTAAATAAAATGAGTTAAATGAATATAGATTATTTAAAAAATGTGGATAAAGGTGTAGGCTTTCTTCTGCCACCTTGCCATTTGTAAACCTTTTGAGATTGCTATGCAAACAAAGAATGGCATCAACAGTTCCATGTTTTATTTGACTAAATTTAGTCGAATTTAGTTGCCCAAATGGTTGCCATGTGTTTTTATGTATATACATTGTAACGGGGGTCAACTAGTCTAGCCATGGAAATGCTAGCTGACCTCCATTGTACGTAGGGAATAGCATGCTAGGTGGCGAACAGTAACCCAGGAAACTGTAACATGTCCCAGAGGCCCTTGCAGCCAGCTAAATGTAAGATTATTAGCTAGCTATGTCAATAAATGTGTAAAGGTTCTAATGTAAAGCACGTCTGGAATGAAAGCCCCTGTTGAGCCGACCAACCATCGTTGTGGGTGAATGGGTTGTGAGTGTGCCCCGGAAGGATAGTGGTAGTGGGGATAGTGGTGAACCATCATCTTCGAGGAAGAAATGTGGTTGGAAAAGAATCGTGTGATGAAGGCTGACCACAGTATTTCAAACGCGTGTTCCCTCCTTTTTATAACCCTAGGGAAAAAGGAAACCATTGTAGGCCACTGTATACTTCCATAACCTTCCAATGAACTTCAAATAAGTTGAATATTTATGAAGTCAATATTTATGCTTTTGTTGGATTAAATTTAAAAGAATAGGTACGGGTATGAATAATTGTGATCCAGATGTTTTCTGGATTTAAAAAAAAATAAGTTTTTTTGAACCATTGGACATTTTTTGGTTTGGATTTAAAAAAACAAAAAAACTAAAACAATTGAAGAAGACTGGACGGTGGATCCGGACCTGGTGAAGAACCAGAAGCGGGTGGCCATTGTGGAGTACAGATGGCGAGTCACCCTCCAGCGGGTTCAACAGCTGAAGAGTGCCCAGATTGAGCTGTACAAGACGAAGGCTGAGTTGGGGACCTTGGAGGAGCGCCACCTGGTGGCCATGGGGAAATTGCGGGAGGAGCACATTGACTCCCTGAGAATGCTGGGAAACGTGGCTGGGGAGCTGGAGAAGGACAAAGCATCCCTTGGCGATGAGGTGAGGCTTGTCGAGGCCCACAACCTGGCGCTAGAAGAAAAGGTGAGAAACCTAACTAGGATGTTGGAGGGAAAGCGCCGGCAGTGTCTGGACATTTGTGGTTTTCTGTGGCTCAGTTGGTAGAGCACAGCGTTGGCAACGCTTAGGTTGTGGGTTCAATTCCCACTGGGGCCACATATACTGAAAATGTATGCATTCACTACTGTAAGTCGCTTTGGATAAAAGCGTCTGCTAAATGGCGTATATTATTATTATTATTATTATTATTATTACATCCAGGAGTCCCAGGAGGCCAAAGAGGAGTATACTAGGGCTTTGGGGGATGTATAGACCAGGCTCAAGCAGAAGGAGAAGGAGCTAAGGAGAGCAGTGGAGACCTGTGCGTCTGAGGCAGAGCAACCCCAGAGCCGAGTAGACCAGGAGAGGAATGCATGGCTCAGCCAGCAGCAGGAGACCACAGCAGTGATCATGGATCTACAGGGCCAAGTGAAGGCTGCAACAGAAGCCCTCCGCATTGAGAAGGCTGTAGCTCAATCTGCCTGCCTACAACCAAACCCTGTAGGGTGTTACAATATATAAACAATCAATCAAATTTTATTTGTATAGCAACAAAGTGCTTTATACAAAATTATTACAAATATATATATTATACCTTTTTATTATTAAAAATTGAAAAATAATTCTTATAAAAGCAATATAAAATGTTTAAAAATAATAATAATGTAAAACACTGTTAAATTACAGTGTCAAATTATTAAGCAAATTAAGTCAAATCAATGCTAAAGATGTGTGTTTTAAATTTCCTTTTAAAACTGTCAACAGTTTCAGCTTTTCTAAGATCCTGAGGGAGGTTGTTCCAGAGCTTTGGCCCATAATGGCTGAATGATGCCTCTCCAAATGTTTCAGTTCTCATTTTAGGAATCTGCAGAAGATTTCTGTTGGAGGATCTGAGGGCTCTGCAAGGTGTATAGCTAAGAAGCAGATCTTTTAGATATTCCGGTGCAAGACCATGAAGGGACTTGTATATGAATCAAATAATTTTAAAATCAATTATAAAGGAAATATGTAACCAATTAAGATATTTTAAAACGAGGGTAATGTGTGCTCTCTTTTTAGTTTTGGTAAGTAGCCATGCAGCAGAGTTCTGAACTAATTGCAGGCGGTTTAAGTTTGACTTAGGTAGACCTGATCGGAGAGCACTACAATAATCCAATCTGCTTGTGATTAAGGCATGTGTAAGCTGCTCAGCAGAAATGGGCATGCTTAAGCAATGTTCTTCAGATGATAAAAGGCTGATTTTGTAATATTACTAATGTGTGAGTTAAAAGTCAAGTCGGTATTGTTAGCTTCTTCCGAAGAGACGACCAGGAGACTCAGCAGTCTGACTTGAAATGCAAGTTTATTAGACACAGCGGTCCACAGCGAGTTGGTAAAGAGTCTAATGTGAATGAGTCCCTCACCTGAATATATGCATAGGGACAGATGATCAGTTTGAGCCTTTGTGTTGCTAACAAAGCACCAGCAAGGAAGTTAGGAAGTGATAGCATCTGATTAGCTCATTGAATAGAAGAGACACTGTTTGCTGACAAAGCATCGGTACTGTCTAATCAACTCACTCATTCCTATACAGATGACCTCGTCAAAATGGCACGGTTAATGTATTTCACAACAGACAGCATACACAATTCTTCAGTATCAATGATCACTCTGATCAATCATTTATTGGAGTCAGCATTTATACATAAATCATTCATACATAAATCATTAAGTACTCTAGTTAAGGCAGTGCTGTGGTGAGGACAAAAGCCAGATTTGTTGGTGTTATTCATGAATAGAAAATCATTGAGTTTCTGAAGGACCAATTTTTGAATTAAGGTACTGATAAGAGGTAAATTGGAGATCGGCCTGTAGTTGCTTAGTGTACAGGCATCAATATTCTGCTTTTTTAGTAATAGTTTTACTATGGCCGTCTTCCAGTGGCAGGCCGTGCATTTCACACCTAGGCCTTCAGTAGTGCTCCGTCTGAATCAATCCACCCCTCAATAACTATTTTATGGCTATAAAAGCCATTTTATTGTTATGTTTTGAGTGTCTGTTCAGTTTGTTTTTGCACTTTGTTTATTTATCTTTCTTCAGTCATGTTTCATTCTCGTTCTGTCATGCACTTCGGGAAATTCTATGTTTCGGTTTTTCCGTCTTCGTTTCTAATCTCGTTTTACTTCCTTCTTACTTTCTAATTACACTTTGTATATGTTAGTTAGATGTATATAGTACTAACCAACTAATCTACTAACATTAGGGATTTAGATTAAGTTACTAACACTACTAATCACTAATTATCTCACGCTTCTAACTATTGCTGTCCTATCTCTGTACGCTTCTCACGTTCTGCTTTATTCGCACGCAGATTTCTTTATGCATTCCTCCTCCTCCCTAAAAAACCGAAACATAGAATTTCCCGAAGTGCATGACAAGACAAGGAGAGGAACTCGAACAGGAACAATGACAGACGTGGAACAGAACGAGAATGAAACATGACTGAAGAAAGATAAATAAACAAAGTGCAAAAACAAACCGAACAGACACCCGTTGCCGTTGCATCGAAGATAGATAACTCGTGTATCCAGAATAAATGCCTTTACTGAAGAAACAAACCCGGGGTGCTACAGCTGCGACACACATAAAAAATCATCAATAATAACCTAATAAAATTGCAATATTATTTAGGAAAATAGCAACATTTTACTCACCAAAAATCCTTATTATTTGTACACAAAATCCATCCCCCTTTCTTTCCTCAAAAAGAGTTCAATTACTCTGTCGTACAGATTATCCGTGTGTTTCAGTTCCATCAAGAAGTCCTTTTCTATCGCCATCGAAGCTAATGCTGAAAGTCGAGCCTGCCCTGTCGTATTTCTGGCATAAGTTTTAATTCGCTTTAGGGCTGAAAATGTCCGCTCAAATGTCTGAATCACAGATGTTAATTATATTTTGTCCATGAATACTTATTAAATAATTCCAAATGGTCTGTCCGCTTCCTTTCATAGCTTTTCCCTGATTGCGCTGCTTCCAGACGTGTATTTTCATATTAAAGCATTTAACCAATCACATTACATCATAGTCAGACACTCTCTGACTATCCAATCAAAAGGGTGTGAATACGCTGACGTTACCTAGGCCTTCTAGAAGGCCTTCGTGTCCCCAACTCAAAATCTGATTGGTTGAAGCAACAGTTTGATCAACACTTATTTTATGCTACAGGGCCTGCAGAACTGATTGTGAAGGCCTCCAGGCAGATTTGACCCTGGCAACAAATGATGGCTGAAATGTGATTGGTTAAATGCTTTAATATGAAAATACACGTCTGGAAGCAGCACAACCAGAAAAGCTATGAAAGGAAGCGGACAGACCATTTGGAATTATTTAATAAGTATTCATGGAAAAAATATAATTAACATCAGTCTGTGATTCAGATATAAAAAATTTAAAAAAAATTATACATGTTTTTATTGGATTTTTTGTAGGCAGAACAAGGTAGCAATGTACAAGCATACAATCAGTTTGAAATATTCCACCTACCACACTCACCCCCCCCTCCCACAGAGAAAATACCACCCCCCACCCCCCCATGTTATCTCATACGAAAAAAAACCCGAAATAATAATAATAATAATAATAATAATAATAATTAAAAAAAGTAATAATAAATAAATAAATAAAAATAATAATAATAATAGTAATAATAATAATAAAAATAATAATAATTTTAAAAAAATTAAGAGGGTAAATAAATAAATTAGTAGCAGCGTTAGTAACAAAGATGAAAGACAGTCGCAATATTTTCCATCAGGCGTGTGGAAGACAGTGAGGATTGTGAGAGTTTCAGACCTATTTCAGGTACATAGGAAGTTACATCACAAGTCGCCTACAACCGGATGGACATAGTATTAAAGTTGCCTGCCGGAACCCCTATACGGCTAAAAATTCGCTTTCCTATGCCACCAGTCTATGAATTGGGCTTAGCCAAGCATCAGGCACCACCGGCACGCACTTCCCTCTATTGGCCAACACTCGTTGCCCCCCAGGCCCCCTAAAAGCAGAGCTCCGGGAGGTGACATGCAGCTCACCAATCACCACGACCAGGGGGGCGCCAAAGCACAAAAACCCAGAAAGTTCCGACATGCAGCTCCAAGCAGAATATACATTGTATATGTTATGGGTTCAGGCTGTCCCGCAGATCCACATCCGCAAGAAAATGTAAAAATAGACCCCAGATTTTGTAAAACTCATCGAGCTTATGTTTCATACTATATGTTAATTTTTCTAATGCAAGACAATTAGACAATTCTTTAAGCCAATGGCTGATGGAAGGACATGACGTGTTTTTCCAGTAAATGGCGATCAGGCGATTTGCCTGAATTAAGCAGAGGTCAACCATTTTCTTTTCATGCCTTTTCAAAGATAGCTCAGCAGGGTAGAGACCCAAGATACAGAGTTTAGGGCAGAGGGGATAATTTTAGAAGTAATTTGGGAAATTCATTGTATTACTTTCTACCAGAATATTTTCAATTCTTCACATTCCCAGATGCAGTGAAATAGCGTACCTTTATGAGTTTGACATTTGAAACATTTGTCTGGGATGTTTGGGTTAAATTTATTTATCTTTACTGGCGTAATGTACAATCTCATAGTCCAGTTAAATTGAATCAACTTAAGTCTAGTATTTATTGAAAGGGATTGGGCCTTAGCACAAATCTGCTTCCACTCACAGTCCAAAATTTCAACATGCAGGTCTTCACTCCATGCTGCTCTCTTAGAGTCAGATGACTCCTTGGATTTACTTAAAAACTTGTTATAAAGCAGGGAGATCTGGCCTTTCTCATCTTGATGATTAATAGCATGATGTTCAAGAGTTGTGAGAGGAGGACAATTTAATGAGTGGTTCTGATTTGAGCCAAGGAAACTGCGCAGCTGCAAATATTTAAAGAAATGGGTCTGCGGGACACCATATTTTCCCTGGAGTTCCTTAAATGACATGAGGATATCTCCGTTATATAAGTCTTTGATCTTACTGACACCTTTTTGTGACCACTGTCTGAATCCCAAATCGTTTTTCCCAGGTCTAAAGTTAGCGTTACCCCAAATAGGGGAGAAACAAGACAAAGAAGGAGCATCGCCTAGAGTGCGCTGTGCCTCATGCCAAACCAACAGAGTGTTTCTGACGAAGGGGTTGAGAGTACTTTTCTTCAGAGTTTTAACTGAGTCGGAGTATAAGTATGCATCTAAGCCAAGCCCGTTTGTATCCAATGTTTCTATGTTTACCCAGGATATGTGTAGGTGTGGAGAGAACCATAAAGAAGCCGCTCTCAACTGGGCTGCCCAATAGTACCATAATACATTTGGTAATTGTAGGCCCCCTCTTTCGAATGGAAGGTAAAGTAAGGTGAGGCGCAGTCTTGGTTTTCTATTGCTCCAAATAAAATTTGTAAAGAGTTTATTCATGTTCAGAAAGAATTTCGGAGGGGGTGCAAGTGGGATAGATTGGAATAAGTACAGAAATTTGGGAAGGGCGTTCATTTTAATGACGTTTATACGTCCGATCAAGGAGAGGGGAAGGGAAGTCCATCTACTTAAAGATTCTGTCACTTTAGCTATACATGGCTCGTAATTGGCAGGAATTAATAATTTCAGTTGGGGGGTAATAATAATACCGAGATATTTAAATCCATTAGTCGCATTAATGAATGGGTGTTGAATTTTAGGTTGGAATCTTTCCTGCTCATTAAGAAAGAGAATAAAGGATTTGTTTTTGTTCACTCGGTATCCAGAGAATTTCCCAAATCTATTAGTCAAATTATTAAGAGCTGGAATAGAATTACTAAGATTAGTCAGAAAAATAACTGTATCGTCGGCGTATAAAGCTACACGATGTTCAAGATCTGCAGTTTGGATTCCTTTAATAACAGGGTGACCTCTAATCGTGATTGCAAAAGGCTCTAAGGCCAGAATAAATAACATTGGGGACAAAGGGCATCCCTGACGAGTTCCACGATACAAATTAAATGGTTTAGAAGTAATGTTAGTGGTGACAACTTCCGCCACCGGACCAGAGTACAGGATTCTAACCCACTGGCAGAAGTTGTTACCAAAGCCAAATCGAGAAAGCACTTCAAACATGTATGACCATTCTACTTTGTCGAATGCTTTTTCAGCATCAAGTGAGAGAATGCAGGTGTCCTGGGCCCCCTCTTTCTCATACATTATGTTTAATAACCTTCTAATATTATAATACGCCTGGCGATTTTTTTATAAATCCATTCTGATCCATATTTATTAGAGATGGAAGGCATTTCTCCAATCTCAGGGCCATAATTTTAGCTATTAACTTAGTATCGGAGTTCATTAAAGAAATTGGTCGAAAGGATTCGCATTTAGTTGGAGGCTTATCAGGTTTCAAAATCAATACAATTAATGCACTTCTTAAAGAAGGAGGTAGATGGCCATTTTGAAAAGATTCTTCGTACATAGCTTTCAAGGGTTTTACTAATTTGTATTTAAATAATTTGAAGATGTCAATTGGCAATCCATCTGGTCCTGCAGATTTTCCCCCTTTCATATTTGATATGGCTTCTAAAATGTCACATTCTTCAAGTGGCCTATCTAGTTGAATTTTATCTTCTTCTAATAGTAAAGGGATTTGAAGCTTGTTTAAGAAATGAGATTGGTCCTGATTAAGCTCGGGAGTTTCTGATTCATACAGGGTCTGGAAGAAAGATGCAAAGGTGTTGTTGATTTCTACAGGGTCAGCGGATGTACTGCCATCTGGCATTTGGATACTATTAATAGCTCTCTCGGAGTCTAACTTTTTTATTTGCCAAGCGAGTAACCTTCCGGTTTTTTCTCCTTGTTCATAAAAGGATTGCTTTAATCTTATTAAGCTATTTTCAGCCTTAGAGGAAGAAAGTGCATTATATTTTGCTCTAAGGGTTAGTAGTTCTTGATTAGGGGCTTTTGATTTGTCAGTATAAACTTCCTTCTCTAATTGTTTGATTTTCTTGTCCAAGTCTTGTAATTCTAAATTCAATTTATTGGTCTTTGAACTAGTGTAGCTAGTAATTTGCACTCGAATATAAGCTTTAAATGCCTCCCATCTCGTAGAGGCAGAAGTCTCATCTTTATTTGTTTCAAAGAAAAAGTCTATATGTATTCCGATAAATTCTAAGAAGCTGGGATCATGTAACCATTTTGGATGGAATCGCCACTTCCGAGACCCTTTCACCAGTTTTGAATCACTATAAGTAAGAGAAACTGGGCCGTGGTCTGAGATCACGATGGTGTCATAGATACAATCTTTTACTCTGGGAAAAAGGTCATTGGAGATCAGAAAAAAGTCAATCCGCGAGTGGCCTTTGGTTACAGTTGAGCAACAAGAGTATTCTCTATTACTAGGGTACAATCTTCTCCAGGGATCACATAGATTAAGTTATTTCATAAAATAATGTAGTTTTTTCCTACTGTTTGCGTGTGAGGTGTCAATACCTGATGAGTGGTCTAGCTTAGGAGAAATTGTACAATTAAAGTCTCCAGCTATTAGCAATTTACCAGGTAAAGTGGCCAATGTTAAGAATAAATTTTCAAAAAACTTGGGGGAGTCGTCATTGGGCCCGTACAAATTAACCATGGTAATAGTTTCATTTAGAAGAGTGCCTTGTATAATTAAATACCTTCCAGCAGAGTCTGGTACTACCTTAAAAAGTTGGAAAGGAACAGATTTATGTATCAATATTATGACTCCCCTGGCACTGGAGGAGAATGTGGCAGAAAACACTTGGCCAGACCACCGCCTACGTACTTTTATTATATCTTTTGGTAAGAGATGGCTTTCTTGTAAAAATACTATTGTTGATTTTAATTGTTTAATCCTTGTCATGACCTGTTTTAATTTAACCAATTTCCCTAAACCTCTCACGTTCCAGGAAGTTATTTTTATTTTTGAGTCACCATTCATAACAATTACCATAGTCTATGCTCTGTAATACCTTTATTAAAAAAAACAACACACAAGTAAATGGAATAAACCAGAAAAAAAGAATAAAAATAAAAAAACGATGAGATAACATCCCCTGCGCTGTCTCCCCGAACCTGACAGCGTTCTCCCCCCCCCCCCAAAAAATAAAACACAACATAGTGCTTCACTGGTCCTACGAAGAGGAGCAGTTCGCTTACACGCATGTTGGTTACTATAGCCGCTCCCATGCACTGCGGCAGGCAGTAGTGGACGAAAGAAAAACACCGAAATATAAAATAAGACTGAACACAATCCTTCTCTAAGTTTCCCGACAGCATAGCCCTTGTGAAAGTTAGAAACATATACAGCTCCAAACATGAACTAGGGCTACGGGCTAATGAAGGCGCCAAGAAAGCCTGGCTATGCATTCTAAAGCGAGTAAACATTTCAAAGCCAACCCGCACACAAAATATCTTGTCAGTACCGTGATATTCAGGAGGAAAGCTGAACAAGTGTTCCAGTCGCCGGTTCCTGGAAGCGTGATGTCAGCACCCCAGTTCATAGGCTCCATTAGCTGGCTGGATGGAGCAGATGTAGGCTGCAACGTCCGCCGGGGATTCGAATGTTTGGGAACGGCCGTCGTGGGTGATCCGGAGCCTAGAAGGGTGGACTATGCCGTATTGGATATTCAATGCTTTTAACTGCTGTTTCACCCCGTCGTACCGTTTTCTCTTGATGTGAGTCTCCCTGGCGACATCTTGAAAGAACTTAACCTCGCAATCGCCAAACAAAACTTTTCCTTTAGCTCTGGCTGCTTTCGACACCATTTCTTTGTCTTTATAGTTCAGGAAGCGCATTATGAGCACTCTGGAAAAGTTGCGATCTTGACGCCCCTGCAGGCGGTGTGCTCTCTCCACGACTACTGGGTTAGAACCCAATGCTTCAGGCAGCCACTTTTCCAAGAAGACCACCGCATCTCTCCCCTCGGCTCCCTCTGGGAGGTTGATGAGGCGAAGGTTATTTCGACGGCTACGGTTCTCCAAGTCTTCCAGCTTCGAGGTGAGAGATTCTACTTGTTTCTGAAGGATGGATGTCGTGTTTTGCATAGTAGTAACTTTGTCTTCCGTGTCGCTGATGCGTTGTTCAGCTTCCGAAAGTCTACCAGAGAACTCACTTATGTCCTGTTTAATTCCTTGAATAGCAGTTAGGACACCAGTGAATTTTAATGAGAAATCGTCTCTCAGGCTAGCGATAGCTTTCAAGATCCCGGATCCCTCGCTAGGCGATTTAACTTCACTGCTCTCAGCCAACATGTCGGAGGTTTCGGTTGGCTCTATACTAGAGTCTTCGACGAGGAAAGTATTGGGCTGACCTTGTTTTCCTCTTGTTCTCTTAGCACGAGAAGTCATCCTATCGTACACTGTATTACTAAAGATAGCTAAATAAATAGATTGTGCATGAATTTCAAAAGGTAAGTTCGGTTAATTAAGGGTAAATTCGCCGCGTCTTACGGGAGCAAGCTACAGTGCGTGTGTTCAGCACGCCGCCATCTTTTGCTCCGCTCACAGCTTCTTAATTCGAGTGGCCTCATTCAGATATTTTTTAGGCCAGCAGAAAAGGCCTTGCAGGCCCTGACGGCCCACCACTGCCGTCTTCAGAGGGGATGGAAAGATAGAGTGGTTGACAATAGTCTTTAAATCTTCACAGAAGGAGCTAAAGACTGACTTGAAGAGGGCTGTTGGAACAGGGTCAAGAAGACTAGTGGGGGCTTTAGGTGTAAAATTATCTTATTAAGCATGGTGGAATCTATTGGGGAAAAAGAGTGTAGGACACTAATATGGGGTGGGGGTGGGGATCAGAAGAAGTGGGGGAAGCTAGGAGAGAGGTTTGTGAATTTATACCAGATCTGATCTTGCAAACCTTATCCCTGAAAAAAGGGATTCCTCACATTTAGATGAGCTTAGTAGTTCAGGGGAGACAGCAGCATGAGGGTTTTGAGCATAAGACAATCATGGAGCCCCAGTAGTCAGCTGAATTTCTCAGACCACCTTCTGTATGTTGGGATAGGGCTCGAGATGAATATCCTTTCCCGGTGCTTCTAAAGTTCTGTATGAGCTCCATAAGGTCCTTCCTGAGGGACATTGAACTTTAGTTGCTTGTATCGTTTGAGCCTACGTGAGTGATGATGGTATCTGCCTCTTAGTGTTCTTGTAATATGTCAGGGAGTTTAAGTAGCAGTGTCTTAACCTTAGCACCCTGGGATCCCTCTCCTCTCCCCACACCCTCTACACCAGAGTCCCGCAGGCCTTGGTGCTAGGCCCCCTTCTATTCTCCCTGTACACTAAGTCACTTGGTTCTGTCATCTCTGCTCATGGTTTTTCTTATCACTGTTATGCTGATGACACTCCACTCTTTCTCTCCTTCTGAGACCCAAGTCCCGACGTGGATCTCTGCATGCCTAGCAGGCATCTCTGCCTTGATGTTCATCCACTACCTGAAGCTGAACCTGGGGAAGACGGAGCTGCTCTTCCTCCCAGCGAAGGGCTCCCTGATGATTGATGCTTCAATCACTGTGGAAGGCTCCATAGTGTCTCTGTCCCAGTCTGCCAGGAGTCTTGGAGTGACCCAGGACCCTGGTTCCTCACCCAAGAAGCCACACAACGCCGCACGTCTGGTGTTCAATCAACCCAAGTTCACCCATGTCACCCCTCTACTCACCTCTCTGCACTGATTCCCCATCACAGCACGCATCAGATTCAAATCACTGGTGCTGACTTATCAAGACGAACTGCTCCCCCTTACCTCCAGACACTCATCACACCCTACACCCCAGCCAGACCCCTCCACTCCGCCTCCTCTGTCAAACTGATTGTCCCATCCCCCCAGGCGCCCAGCGGCCTTTCCTCCAGGTGTCACCTCTTCTCTGTCCTGACCCCTTGCGATATTCCACGAGAGACTCAAAACCCACCTTTTCAGACTCCACTACCACTGAATTCTGTACATCTAGCCAATTGTCATCACCACTGCCTACATGTTTAATACGTTTTGTATATGTATACTTGTTTACTCCTCAAAAATAAATAATTTTACTAACCTGCTAAATGCTTAAAATGTAAATGTGCACCAGGGAACCAGAATGTTTCTTGCATCCCTGACATGTACATCTCTCACAAGCTTCCAACGATGAGTGCCAAGAGAGGTGTGATGAGAGTGCTTGCTTGCGTTCTGTTTGGGGCCCATGGGTTTTGGGTATTGCCCAAAAGAAGATAAACCAGAATCTTGTAGGGTGGCGGCAGGTGAGGTGGAAGGATGTTTCGGAGATGCAAGAAAATCGAAGAGGTTTGATAGAAGTAAAGGGGGTGGGTGGGAAAGGGGCAGATCGTTGTGATGGTTGTATCTTCCATTCTCCTTTCCCACCTCACACCACTGAGAGGATGGTTGTGGTGTAGAATTGGAGGGGAGCTATTTGGAGGAGTGGTGAGCAGGGTCAGTGCAATGAGGAAGAAGGGAGAATTGTTCCTCAGTAAAGTCCCCATTGTTAGGCTCCTCAACTGGTAGAGTTGAAGTCTGGAGAGGTGAGGTTCAGGACTCGCTTGTCCAATAAGGACTGGGCTCAAATGCTTCCTGAGTTTTTATACGCTCCTTAAGCAGAGCTTAGTTGTCAGAGTTTTCAGCTGTGTGTGAAGCTCAATTACCTGGTCTTGAAGCTCCGATATGTGAGAGCAACGTGAACAGACAAAAACAGGTGAATAATCCTCGATTTTAAACATATCACAAACCCCACACTTCATAAGTTTGCCCCTGTCCAGAGTAAGAGGTGAGGGGGAAGGGCTTGAGGCAGTAGTCATCATAGTAAAAAATAATAATAATATTACAAATGTTAAAATGAAAAAATATAAAATATAAAGTAAAATAAATACAAAATAAGAAGCCAAAAAAAAAGTGATGTAAAGCTTCAAAATGTCAGTCTTGAAATGAAGTTGAAGCAAAAGATGAAGATCAAAGTCAAAGCCATTTGAAGATGAACAGACTAAGTTGTCTACAGACTGCCAAGCGCTCCGCTCAGACTAGACTATGTTGCTCAATCCTCTCCCTGATTCCACACACTACCTCCCTTCCGAATGACCCCAAATGCATGTGTCCCCCTCCTGCCCTAACCTGTGAGACTCCACTGTTGACTGTGTTTTTAAAACATTTTTGGGATTTTATTTAAAAAAACTGTTCTGTTGTCATTTCCTAGTGCCTGAACATTAGAGGTATTTTATTAATTTTAATAATTGTTTTGTAATCTGGAAGGTGGGGATTCCAAGTTGCACTACTGTTTGTATTACATTTCTAAGATTAGAATTATTAATCTTTTCCCAGGATGCATCTAGTTTTTTTAATTTGTGAAGATGCGATAATGATATGTGAAAATATGAATACATTTTTTTAAAGGGTAATGCAGAAATCTTAAAATATTCGTTTCTAAACAAATGGGAATTCAAACAGGTGAAAGATGCTTTGATTACAAATGGCAGCTCTGAATGATTTTGATGTCTGTTCTCTGTTAATAAAGTGTTTCCCATTTAATAAAGAACACTCAATCTAAAATGATTGTATGAACTTGTGTGTACTTAATACTAATTTTTTGTTCTTGTCTTTTGTTTGTATGCAGTTAGTCTGCATAAATACATTGGGACATACATGCTTGTTCTATACTTTGTATTCGTTTTTTATTGCAAAGTGTAGTCACTGAAATATGAAAATTATAAAACTAATTGCAATTACTATAATGTTCAAATGAATTAACAGATAATCCTTGGGATTATTATTATAATATTTAATATTCATGCCTGCAACACTCAAAGTTTGGGAACAGATAACTGTATAAATTCACGTCATTCAATGGGGTATTCAATGTAAGACAAGAGGATACAACAGAATATAGCAAAAGAGCAAAAGGCTTACTGACAGCATTACTGAAGGAAAACTGGACTTCCTCTTACTTTTCAATGTGACATCATTCAGCTGTAAAATAATAATCTGTTGAGAGGATCTAAAACGCACAAATTCTCACGCATTCTTCTTCGCCTTTCTATGTGCCTTCTCTGACTTTTTCTTTGTCTTTTCTTTGTGTATTGTCTCTTTATCCTTGTTTGCATCCGTCTTCTCTGATTTTAATTTTTTTTTCTCTTTCTTTCTATGCTCCCTTTCTCTCTTCTTTGAATCCCCCTTTTCTCCATGTTTCAAATCCCCCTTTTCTCTATTTTTTGAATACCCTTTATCTCTGGTTTTTGAGTCCCCCCTTTCTAGTTTTTTTGAATCCTCCTTTTTTTGGTTTTTCAAGTCTTCCTTATCTTTCTTTTTATTCTCCTTATCATGGTCTTTCTTCACTTTTCCTTTCTTTTTCTCCCTCTTTTCTGTATTTTTCTTCTCCCTTTCCTGAACTTTCCTCTGCTTTTCTCTCCCTATCTTTTCCTCCTCTCTCCTCTTCTCCTCCTCTGTTTCTTTCATTTTCCTCTTCTTCTCCTGAATTTTCTTCTCTTTGGCTCTCTTTTAATTTCCTCCTGTCTGTTTATATCCTCTTCCTTTTCTTTAATGTTCCTCTCCTTCTCCCTATTTTCCTTATCCTTTTCTCTCTTTTTCCATTCCTCCATTCTCCTTTGCTCTTCCTCCATTTCTTTTATTTTCTTCTCCTCGTCTTGAATTCTCTTATCTTCCTTTTCTTTCTTTTTTATTTCTTCCAAATGCCTTTTCTCCTCCATCTTTTCTTTCTCTTTCCTCTCCTTCTCTTCAATTCTCTTAAACCTCTCTCTCCTTCTCTGTTCATCCCATTGCCTTCTCATCTCTTCCTTTTCTCTCTCTGACTTCTCCTTCTCTTGAATTTTCTTCTCCCTCTCTCTTCTTTTCAGTTCTTTCATTTGCATTCCCTCCTCCTCCTTTTCTATATCTTTCTGCATCTTTTCCTGAAATTGCTTTTCCCTTTCCTTCTTTAGCTGTTCCTCCTCTTGCCTTTTCTCTCTGTTTTCTTTTTCCTTCCTCTGCTTCTCCTTAATATTCATCACCTCCAGTTCTCTCTTTAGCATTTGCTGCTCTCGCCTTTTCATCTCCTTTTCTATTTCCCTCCTCATCTTCTCCTCCATGATCTTCTCCCCCATTTCTCTCTGTAGAGCCTCCTTCGCTTTCCTTTTCTCCCACTGTTCCTTCTTTCTCTCCGCCCTCTCCTGAATGTTCCTTTCCAATTCTCTCATTCGCTGTTCTGCCATTTGCTTTTTCTTCTTCTCTTTTTCTTTTGCTTTGGCCTTCTCCTGTATTTCCTTCTCCTCTCTTTCTCTTTTTTGATCTTCCCTCTTTTGCCATTGCTCTTCCTCTGCTTGCCTTTTCTTCTCTGCCATTTCTTTTCCTTTTTTCACTTTATCCCGATTTTTTTGCTTAATCCTTTCTTTCATTAACTGTTCCTCCATTTGCTTTTGTTCCTCTGTTTCTTTCTTCTTCTTTTCTATAATTCTCCTTTCCCTTTCTCCCTTTAATTGTTCCTCCATCCACATATTTTCTTTCTCCTTTTCTTTTCTTTTTATCTCCTGAATCTGTTTCTTCTCTATTTCCCTCTTGCTCTGTTCTTCCATTTGTCTAATCTCCTGCAGCTTTTCTCTTCTCACCTTCTCCTGAATTCCCTTCTGCCTTTCAATGATTTTCAGCTCCTCCAATCCCCTTTTGTCCTCTTCTTCTTTTCTCTTTTGCTCTTGAATTCCTCTGTTCTTCTTTTCTCTCTCTTTCTGTTCCTCCAGATGTTTTTTCTCCTCTTCCTTCTCTTTCCTTTCCTTCTGCTGAATTCTGATCATACTTTCGATAATTTTCTCCTGTTCCAATTTAATCTTTTCTTTCTCCTGCCCTTTCTTCTCCTCTTGTTCTCTCTTTTTCTGTTCTTCCATTGACCGTCTCTCCTCTAACTTTTCTTTCTTCTCGCGTCTTATTTTATGCGCCTCCCTTTTTCTCCTCTTATTCTTAGGAGCAATTTTAATACTTAACCTCTCTTGACAAGCAGGGACAGGGTGAGAACAACTCTGCAAGATGGGAAATGTATGCATTACAGGAGGAATTCCCAGAGCTCCAGCTTCCTTACATTGTTTATGTGCCAAGCGCAAAAAAACTTTCATTTATAATGCACTTTGAAGTGGAATAAAATCAACTCAGTTCCCTGTCTGCCTAATCTATTTGTGAATATTTGTGCAGGTGAAGGTAGTGGCTATCTTGTTTTATTTACTGATTACTACAAATAGATAGCCAAACAAGATAGTTAGAAAATTAGCCGTCAAGGCCTTGGCGCTATCAATAGATATCATTGGCCAGATAGGAGGTAAAAGATTATTGTGTATTATGTGTTTACTATTGACTTTTCTCCTTCACTATTGCATGCCTTGCTCACTTTATCTGGTTCGTAGCTAGCTAGCTAACCTACTTACTTACATTACAGAAGGAAAAGCAGTAGACTGCCACTTCAAGTAAGATGGTACAACACCACTAGTTAGCTAAAACAACAATATTTAATACACTGCCCTCACAATGAGATACCTAATTAGTTAGCAAATATTAGTAACTAATTACATTAGATAGGGACTTCTATCTAGACCTTTCATTTTCAAAACTGGATTCACCAAGATTATTTACTTGGTGTATACTAAAATGATCTGTACAACAACCTCTTAAGAAGTAACATTTTTTATTGTTTTAGTTTTTTTTTTACCAAATCCCCATGATTCATCAACTCCTCCTTTCCTTTTTCACAATCCACCAGCTCATCAATAACCTTTTCCTGTATGGTGTGAAGACAGGGGCAATGCTGTTCATGTCCAGAGATCCCTTCATTCTTGAAGACAAAACAAAAAAGAACACCAATTATAGAATGGCAGAAGTGCGGTTATAAATATATCTGTAACATCTTTTTTTCTTACAGGATGATATTGACCAATATAAAACAATGTTGAAACAAAAGAGTTGAAACAATGCCATTACAGACTAATATCCTAAAGGACATACTTTGATACTTAAAGATTCAGTGACTATGGTCCACCCTGAGTTTTCATATATTTCTAGGGAATACGTTTTACATGTTACAGCTCCACCAAAGTATTGACTTATATAGCAGCTATTACGTACTACTGCAGTTTGGTAGGAGTTACGGTCTCAGGTGAGGTAAGTTATGAAAAGCCTGTAAAAAGGTGGGTACACATTAGGGCAGTAGTTTCCAAAACTTCTGAGCCCACAAACCAATTATTGAGTGACCCACCCCTTATTAAAATGTTGCCTGAAAAATGTTCAATGTGCAACATCATCACAACATAGTCACACTCTCCTCCAGGAGGAACTGAAGTTTGAAGTTACCAACATCTATGAGAATCAAACAAACAGCATATAAAAACCACTTCAGTAATGAAGGCAGTATGCCAAAACTTTACAATGCCTCATCTTTACTGAAAAAAAAGTATGGATCTTTAATGAATGTAGTTCCTGAATTATTTTCATCTACGCACATATGTTTTTTTCTTTTACTTTAAAGGGTTGGAATAATAACGCAGTCCATTTCTATTATCCAAATTCATATTAACTTTTTGGAATTGCTTCCACTCATTCATAGCCTACCTGAAAATAAATGCTCTGATTGGCAATTCCTCTTTAATTAACCTGTACACTTGTGATGACATTAGGGTATAAATGTTGCCATCAGTATATAACAATGTATGCTGAAATGCTTGAATCTTTAGCCTCATATGTACTGAAAAACGTGAGTGTGGATCTTTATGAATGTAGAAAGAAAATAAACTTGCAGTCCAACGTACGGGAGGAAGGGGATGGATACAACCCTGTTCATGCCTCTCCATCTCTTCTTTAATTAAATGTTCGTTTGGCGCCTGGGAAAGAAATACAACAGTTAGTGAAAGAAAAATGAAGAACAGAAAATTATTTATCCCAATGTGCAAACTACATATCGACTATCTTGAATACCGTAGTCTACCAAAAGTAACTCTAAAAACGAAACTAAAGCACATTTTAAATCGTAATACTTACCATGCTAACTTAACTCCTCCAACAACTTGTTAATTAAGATTAAAACATTTGGTATAGTCGTATTTCAAACCACGTATTATGATTATGAGCAACGGCATTTTTAGTCTGTCTCCTCCGTATTGAGAATGGTGTGAAAATGCAGTATGTGGCTTTAATGTGGCGCCCCCTTGTGACATCACAAAGTAAATAATCAAATCTGTGAAGCGCAACAGTGTGCAACTTCTAAGCGTGTGTACTTTATTGTGTTTAACGTTATTTGTTTTTAAATTCTTCTTCTTTATCTTGCTGCATTTTTCTGAGTTCCCTTTATCTGACCTTGATCGAATCAATTTCTTCACAATAGGGTCCATAGGGTGACTGTCCAAAATCGGATGGAAGGTATCATTTTTCCAAATAAAAAAAATGGATGAAGATGGAGAAATACTATTTTGCTAGTTTTCTGTTTATTTCTTTATTGATTTGAAAAATATTCTCACACTAAGGAGCTCGCTACCACTCAAAAATGAAATAGATTTGCATGGAAAAAGTCGATACGTGTTACAACAGCATTCCTATAGATTCAGTCGGCAACTGTAGGTACTTCGGTGAAACACTTTCCCATAGAAGCCAAAAAATAGCCTAGTTTTAAGATGGGGATTTAAAGTAGTTCGTTGTAGGCCTATATATCTGAAAATGACAAAAAGTTATTTTAATTTTATATTGTGCCGAATCGTGGAGCCACAGAGGACTCCGTAGTTGTAAGTGTGCAGTCAACAATTTGTCACAGGTAACGTTAATGCAGATTATATATATTTTTTAAAACATTTTAAGCATTTAGCAGACGCTCTTATCCAGAGCGACTTACAAGATGGGCATTAATTCATGGTAGGAACAATCATAGCTCACGCAAGAGATCAGTGCAGTAATACAGCGAACACTGGGAAGGAAAAGGTTCGTACATTTTTTATATATTGTAGCGAGCATGGGCGGTGGGGTGCAACAAGAAGACGTATCGAGTCAGGCTACGTGCTTCGTACACCACTAGGCCCCATAGCCACTTTATTATAAAAAGGTGACAATATCCATGCCCCATACCCCGCATATCGTCTTTCAGTCTATCTTCAGAACAGGCGTCCTTAGAAGGACACGCCAGGTGCACCTTGTCAACCAACTAGTACATCACACAGAAAGTACTCTTCAGACAATGAATGAACACAAATACAGAAAATCACAGGCAACGGCACTAAACAGTAAACAAACGTCAGTTGCAGTGGCTCTACCTTTCAGCTCACCGCGGCCATCAGTTTTATACACACAAAACTATAACAAATAACACGCACAACATGATTTACCGAACATAACCCTAGTTAACACAGGGGGCAACAAACAAACATACAACAGTGTTCCCCCACAATGCCCCGCACACATATTTACATACAGCAACCCACCTGGATCGCTACAATATATACTGGCGATTTTACTGCGGGTGCAGGGGGTGCATTTGCATTCCCCTGCTGTTGGGATGAAAATATTAAAATTTTCAAATCAATGTCAAAAAACATTTAAAAGAAAATGTTTTAAAACCCTAAAATTGCCACTGTATATATATACAGTAAGCAGAGGAGTATGCAGGGATACATAGGCTATACAAGAAGTATTGTGCAAGTAGGCAGTGGTGATGACAATTGGGTAGATGTACAGAATTCAGTGGTAGTGGAAACATAGATGTATTACTGTCGATGCGTTTTTTTATTTATAACTGAACCTGCCAGTTTAGCAGCAGTAAAGTTAGCTCTTTCAGAAAGCTTAACTAAAAGACAATGGCACGTACTCATGCTCTTCTCTGGGTACAGTCTAGACCCTAATCACTGAAATTGCCAGTAGCCACAGATCCAGGGTCAGTCAAAGTAAAATGAAAACGGCATTGTAAGTCTATGGATTGTGATAAATATGTGCTAGATGTACTATCAGTAGGACAATATCTGTGTCTTAATTTCGTTCAGTTTTGGCATTTCTTTGTAAAATATCACAGGCGTGTGTAAATTAGCTCCTGTTAGCCATTGTAGCTAGCTAGCTAGAAAGGGGGTCCACCCTATGTTCCCAGGGTCCTATGTTCCCTGGGCCCTATGTTCCCCAGCTCTATATATCACATTCCCAGGGTCCTATGTTCCCAGGGTCCATGTTCCTAGGGTCCTATGTTCCCAGGGTCCTGTATATCACGTTGTTCCCAGGGTCCTATGTTCCTAGGGTCCTATGTTCCCAGGGTCCTATGTTCCCCAGCTCTGTATATCACATTCCCAGGGTCCTATGTTCCCCAGTTCTAGCATTTTGATCACAAGACTCTAAGGAATCGATTTGCGTTTTCATGTCAAAGTAAACAACTTTATGTACAAAATATGAAACAATCATTCATGCATTTATGATTTTGATTGTAAACTGGAAAATTGTACAGTAACATTTCGCGAGCATGGCCAGGCTGTGTTTGTCATAGAAGCAAATGTAATGGCTCTGTGTAATCCCTGGAGTCTGCCGTTTCCAGCGATTCTGCTTGTCATTTGTCTATGACAAGCAGAATGGCCACAGTGAGTAGAAATGTATGTTTATAACCCAGTGAAAATAAGTTTATGCTTTTTGTCAAACCTTGACATTTGCTTACAGCCGGGATTTAAGTCAGCATAATCTCTAAAACTGTCACATCTTCATCAGCATTGAGGCTTAGCCTGTAGGTTAGCCAGGTGCTTTTTTTTTTTTTTGGAGTAAAGTGTAGAACAAGTAAACAGTGGTGAAGACAATTTAGCTAGATGAACAGAGTTCAGTGGTAGTGGAGTCTGAAGAGGTGCGTTTTGAGTCTCTTGCGGAAGATCGCAAGTGATTCCGCGGTCCTGACAGATTGCGGAAGGTCTTTCCACCAGCGAGAGATCAGGACAGAGAAGAGGCGAGACCGCGAGGAGCGGCTGCCAGGTGCCCAGAGGGAAGGGACAGTCAGTTTACCAGAGGAGGCGAAGTGGAGGGGTCTGGGAGGGGTGTAGGGAGTGATGAGTGACTGGAGGTAAGGGGGAGCAGTACCTCTGGCCGCTTGAAAAGCAAGCATCAGTGATTTTAATCTGATGCGTGCTGCAATGGGGAGCCAGTGCAGAGAAGAGAGTAGAGGGGTGACGTGGGTGAACTTCGGCTGGTTGAACACCAGACGAGCGGCAGCGTTCTGGACTAGTTGCAGTGGCTTGATGGCACAGGTCGGAAGGCCTGCCAGCAAGGAATTGCAGTACTCCAGATGTGAGATCACCAGGGTCTGGACTAGGAGTTGAGTGGCCTCTTGGGTGAGGAACGGTCGGATCCTCCCGATGTTGTGGAGGGAGAATCGGCAGGTCAGAGTGATTGCTGCAATATGGCTCGAGAAGCACAGCTGGTTGTCCAGGGTTACCCCAAGACTCCTGGCAGACTGGGACGGAGACACTATGGAGCCTTCCACGGTGATTGACGCATCAATCATCGGGGAGCCCTTCGCTGGGAGGAAGAGCAGCTCTGTCTTCCCCAGGTTCAGCTTCAGGTGGTGGGTGGACATCCATGCAGAGATGTCAGCCAGGCATGCAGAGATCCGTGCCGGGACCTGGGTATCAGATGGAGAGAAGGAGAGAAAGAGTTGATTGTCATCAGCATAACAGTGATAGGAAAAACCATGAGCAGAAATAACAGAGCCAAGTGACTTGGTGTACAGAGAAAATAGGACGGGCCTAGCAGCGGGCCCTGCGGGACTCCGGTAGAGAGGTTGTGGGGAGAGGAGAGGGATCCTCTCCAGGTCACCTGGTAGGACCGGTCAGCCAGGTAGGACTCGAACCATGTCAACGCAGATCCAAAGATTCCCATCTCGACGAGAGATGAGAGCAGGATCCGGTGGTCCACGGTGTCGAATGCTGCCGACAGGTCGAGGAGGAGGAGGACGGAGCTAAGGGATTGGGACTTAGCCCCATGAAGAGCCTCAGTGACCGCAAGGAGGGCAGTCTCTGTGGAGTGGCCTGCTCTGAACCCAGATTGCTTGGGATCAAGCAGGTCGTTCTGTGAGAGATGAGCAGACAGTTAGTTATAGACAGCCCGCATTCCTACCTATTGTGTAGGAATGCCTGGCATTTCGCCAATTTTCTTTTAATAACCATTGCCTTTCAATTGGCTTCAGTTTCAAAATCTAAATAAGGCTAGCCATTATATGTTGAAGGTATTATGTTTTGATGGAGTAGATTTTTTAATCCCAGAATGCATATTCCTAGTGTCCTTTTGCCCAGTGTCAACATAACATTACAGACAGGCCAATGTAATAGACATTTAGCATACAGCTAAACTACGCATGTGGCATTGGCAAACTCAGGCTCAACCAGGTAAGAATCTGAGAATGGTAGTGGGAGAGGGGGGAACATAATGTGCATCGCTTAGCCGTGGAATTCAATCTTGTAATCAATCACTTCAATCACTTAATGAGGTTTCAGTTTCTCAGGATACTCAATTATTATCTCAAAGCAGTAAATTATGCGGGTGAGTCTGGCAAATTTGGCTTGGCTTGCCCTTTCCAACGGCAATGAGCTTCTGATACTCTTGGTCAGGTGAATCAGAAAAGTTATTTTTGCATACAGCAAGTCAATCCCCCATGAGAACATTTCAAGAAGAGTGCTGTGTCCAAGATCCAAGATGTGGCAGAACAAGGCCATTGAGGGATTTTGTCTCAATTTCTGTATGGTGACAAACTGCTAATTTTTAGTTGCCAGTTTGTAGGTGAAGGGACCATTTGACTTCATAAACTGGATTAGATATGTATGCATAAATACGAACTGACCAAGACAGATTGGTCACAGTTTTGCATTTTGTATCATTTTCTCTCACACTTACCTGTACACTCCTCTTGTTTTACCTCTTGCTTTGCCTCATCCCTCATGTATCCTTATGTAATGCCAGCTGGATTTACCGGTAGCATGTGTTGGTGCCACCACCTTTGATTACCAGTGAGGGCTGGGTTTAGAATAAAAGGTCAAGAACTAATTAAGAACTATAAACTAAATCAAGGGACTTAAATGTCAGATCGTAGTGGCCAACCATTTCGCTGCACAACAGTAAGGTACCTCACACGTTTTATTGACAGGACAAGAGATTAAATGCAAGGTTTGATTCAATAAATGGGAATTCAGCAGCAGGGTAGGCAGTGAACACTTCATAACTAAGGGTTTGTCTTAGGCCAGATTACTATTGTGCACCTTGTAGATAAGGTACACTTTGTAGATGTAGTACACTTTGTAAATAGGGTTGAAAACATAGTCACACCTCATGGATATGACTCACTAATTAAGTACTACAAGAAAGCAATGCACACACATTTAGAAGTTCACATATGACATAGCAGCCACATTATTTAGCTCAAGACTTTGCGCCAACCAACCACCATTGCACACACCCAGAGGAAATATTACAAATCCCACTTAGAAATAATTGGCCAGGGGCCTCCCGCGTGATCCAGTGGTTACAATGTTCGACGCTGACCACGGCGACCGGGGTTTGATTCCCCGTCGCGCCAGAGTCGGCTCTGACCAGGAGTGCCACTGGGGGCGGCAATTGGCTGTCCGCCCCAGAGAGGGGGGAGGGAAGCCGACAGGACGTTCGCTGCGCACAGGAGTGGCCCTGTAGTATCGGGTTACGGTCGACGGCCTGGCGAGTGCCGGTCGCAGGACTATGGCAGCGAACTCACATTACTAGGGGGGGATTGACTTGAAAAATAGCAGGTGTAATTGGCTACCAAATTAGGAGAAAATGGGATAAAATCAGAAAGAAAATCTTTTAAAAAATTATAATAATTGGCCAGCTCTATATCCCCCCTCCCACAAAAATGATTCACAACCAAAATATTGCATGCTACCCAAATTAAGCCTAATAGGGTCTTCATAGCACAATAACTGGATTTTCAAAATAGGTACAATCAGAGGTGGAAAGTACTCAAGTAAAAGTACTTGAGTAGTTTTTTTGAGGATCTGTACTTTTACAGTATTTTAAAAATGCTATACTTTTACTCTTACTTGAGTAATTTAAATAAGAAGTATTCTACTATTTACAAATGAGTAAGAGTAAATTAAATTCAGGTTTTTGTTTTGCACACCACACTGAAAACAGCACAGTAGCATTGGGACTGTTAGCTAACTCCAGGGGCCGGTTTTTCAAAAGTAATCTGATCGGATTACAGCTATCAGATTGGATCAAATCTTGAAAATGGGTTTTTCAAAAGAAAAAAAGGATTCAGAAATTGGATTGGATCACGTAATCCAATCTTGTTGTTGATCCAGATCAAACCTTGAGTTTTAAACTGGATTAAACTGATCCCAGCAGGAGGGTGGATTCATGGTGGATATCAGTAATAAAACTAGGTAACTAAAATTGGTTAGTTAAATAATACAACATTTATATCATGCATTTTACAGTATTTATATTTATTCATCAATTTCACTTGAATTGTTCAACAGGAAGTACATAAAGTAGGTAGGCTATGTAGGCTAGCAACCTTTCAGTACAGCAAATTATAAATTATAAATATTTCGGCCCCATAAAATAATCCCCCAAACAGCTGGCAATATTGAACTCAAATAATAAATTATGTCTTTGTTCATCAAACATTAATCACACTGACACAATCATCAGTCATGGACTTATCAAAAATAGTGTCTAACAATTGCATCTCTTATTGCTCGTCCAGTCGGTCCCTCATTCTGACAGAATGCCAGAGGTCGATCGGTCAGTGTCTCCAACGGGCTCGGGTGCATCAGGGACGTCATCACAGAGAGGGACTTTGCGCCTGGTCGCGATGTTGTGTAGGACAATGCAAGCAAGTATTATGTTGCATGCTTTCTGTGGTTCCACTCTCAAGTAGTTAAGGCATGCAAAGCGCCTCTTCAGAACTCCATTTAAGCGCTCAATGGTGCATCTTGTTTTGCAATGAGCAGTGTTGAAGCGTGCCTGCTCAGGCGTGTTTGCAGCCAGAAAAGGGGTCATCAGCCATGGTAGAAGAGGGTAGGCACTGTCTCCTAATATGATACCATTTGGTCGGTTGGTTTGGAGCTCTCTATATAGCGCTCTCCTCAGGATGCGCGCATCATGGACAGACCCAGGCCACTTCACAACGCAGTTTGTGATGAGGAGCTCAGCGTTGCCCACAAGTTGAACGTTGATGCTGTGTCTCCCCTTTCGGTTTACAAACTCCCACTCATTCTCATGAGGTGCTTGTATGTGCACATGGGTGCAGTCGATTGCTCCAATAGTATTAGGCATATTCCCCAAAAGAAAAAAATTCTGCTTGGCCTGGATGATCTGGTCATCCTTTTTTGGAAATTAAACAAATTCATTAATCAGGCTGGCTAATGCAGTTGACACACTTTTCAGAACATCACAGACAGTTGATTTTTCCACACCCATGTAATCACCCACAACTTGGTAGAAAGTCCCACACGCATAGAAGCGAAGAGCAATGAGGACCTGTTCCTCCACAGACAGACCTTGACTCCTTTGGGTTCTGCGTTGGAGGTTGGGCCTGAGAAGGTCCACAATATACTGAATATCAGCTCTTCCGAAGCAAAACCGAGCATACGCATTTGTATATTTCTGCAGTGGATCTATACGCTCAACATACACCCTTTGACGGTATCTTCTCCTGTGGTGGCGATGGACAACACCAGCCATGTCACTGCCTCTCTGTGACCTTCTCTCTGAGTCCTCTGAGAAAGGCTGAATATACATATGGCTGTGTAAATTGGTCTTCCCAAACACACCTGTTAGCTTATTTGCTTTGGCTTGTGTTCAATTAATGGCTGTAATTAAAGCTTATATTCTTCACCTTGTGTTCAATTAATGGAATCATACCCAAGGCCTATAAAATGATGCTCGCTACACCAAAGCGGTGGAACCATGGACTCAAAAAGCCCAAATTTCTCTGCTGCTGAAACCCACGCCCTACTGGAGGGTGTTAGGTGCCATTATAGGTCATTGGTAGGATCTTTTAGTTCTGCCAAGGGTGGTGAAGTGAGCAGTAAAATGAAGAAGGCCATGGGGTTTGGCCAGAAGAGGACAACAGAGCAACTAAGATTTCAGTGGAAGAATCTTAGGGCCAGGGCAACAAAAGACCACGCTGAAGCCAAGCACAGCCAAACAGGCAACAAGCCATATAAGAGGGGTGAATACACAGACATAGTCCTTAATATTATTGGAGGTAAAATGTCAGAAGCTCTGCATGGGATCCAAGGTGTTGCAGAGGATGGTGAGCCTGTGATGACAGCAGAAGGTGAGCCTTCTTCAGAAACATTTATTCTTAATCTCAGCCCTGTAATCGAGGGAGAAGGTCAATCACAGGTAGAGCCAGAAGGTCTAGTTCCCACAGGACCCCCAGAGAGAGGCTCAAAGCACCCAAAGAAAGATGACGCCTATAAGGTACTTCTGCAAAAAGAGACTGAAAGGGCAGAAGTACAGATCCATCTAGCAGAGGAACAGCTTATTCTTGCCCGACTGCAGCAAACCAAGGCCAGACTTGAGATCCGCCTCCTAAAGGCCAAGCTTGGACAAGCTGGTCTCTCCACAGCAGACGAAGCAGATGATGATGATGAAGAAGAAGAACTCATAAGAAGAACTACTCATGAGAATAACTAAGAAGTAATTAATTTTGTTAAGTATTGGATATTTACAGTTTTTTACGATCGCTATAAAGCATTTTTCAATACTTTTAACACTTATCCTAAACTCTTAACGCACCAACACACCTACCACACACAATTGGCAAAACGGTTAATTTCATGTTCAAAATCATACATTGTAAACTAAACACCAACACAAATTTTCTAAATACAAGAATACACTAACACAATACACTAAGTCTACCAAAACACTGCAAATATGTCTCAAAATCAAATAATTCTTCCAAACACTAACACATGTTCTCTTCCAACAGGAACATTTAGTCAATCATAGCACAATGTCATAAAAAACACTAACAGCAGATGGAATTACAGAAACTGCATTACTTTACATGTGTCAGTTCAACCCGTATACAATAGACAATATATTGTATTGAACATAAATTGTCTTTTGCACTGCAGTTTATTTTGAGGCCTCTCTACATTTTTCTTATGTTGGGTTTAGTAAATGCATGCATTTTGTTTCTTTTTTTTGCAAACATTCAATACCAAAAGTGAATGACCCATCTCAGAGTAGCTTTATAGAATGTACAGTTTATGAAAAAAGAAGACAGTAAGTGACAGAATTGCTGCATTAAAGGCTTTATTTGCAACGGGAAATGACTGCAAGAGAACAAAAATATGCAATATAGCTGCTGGTCACCATTGTGTGAAAATACAAAATATACAAACAGAAAAAGGCACAGAAGAAATAAAAAAATAAAAATACAAACTCCTCTTCTAATCTGCCCGGTCTTCTGCATTTGGCTACATGTTCTCATCCATATCACACCTTATATCTTCTCTGGCAAGGCACCTTGGGAATAATATTTTGACATGCCTTATCCACCCCTGGCAGTGTTCAGCTGTGATGTCTTGGCATGCAGCATCCATTGCATCCAGGAGGGACATTTGGTCGTGTGGACGATGATCGAAAACCTTCCATCTCCAGGCTGAAAAAAACTCCTCAATGGGGTTGAGGAAAGGGGAGTAAGGGGCAAGGAAAAGGGACATCATTCTTGGATGGGCATCAAACCAGGCTGTGACTGCACGGGAATGGTGGAATGCCACATTGTCCCATGTGATCACATATATTGGCAAGTGGTCCCCCACCTGTCCACTTTGATGCGCTCACTGTTCCTTTCAAAAGGAACTTTATGCAGTTGTTTCATTCGGACCCTGTGTTTAGCCAGAGTCTGAGAAATGGATGCTATGCTGATTCCTTCAATATTCCCAAAGACAAGGTTGTCCTCTAAAACTCTGGCCTGAATTTCCTTCAGTTTTATCTCATTGTCAGCAATCACCATGTTGACAATGGCAAGCTCCTGTTGTTTATTTAGGAGCTGTCCTCTGCCCCTGAGGGAGGTAGACATTGAATCCTTAGAGGAACAAAGGGTTACAGTTACATATTAGGGACTGGAGGCATACAATTACTGTAATACATGGTAAAATTATTTACACTGTGCAGTAGGAGAAGCCCTTATACAATATCCTACCTGTTGGTTTCTCGAAAAATCCGGAAAACGGATGACACTGTGTCCCGGCTGAGATTTGGCTGTACTCGTTCACCAGCCTCTCTGAATGATAGTCCATGGTTAATGACATGGTCTATGATGGTAGCTCTTATCTCATCTGTTACCCTAGCTCTGGCCCTTCTTTGAGCGCCACCACGCATTCTAACTCCTGTCCCTCTACCTTGTCCTCGTGCAGCCATTCCTCTCCTTGTCCTTGTCCAACTCCTCTCCCTCGTCCTGTCCAACTCCTCTCCCTTATCCTGGTCCAACTCCTCTCCCTTGTCCTGGTACTCGGTCTTCCTCTCCCTCGTCCAGCCATTCTTCTTTCTCTCTTTCTGTTTGCTCTATATTGTTCTTTGTCCACACAAGATCAGCCCAAAGAGGTCCCCTTTTTTATACTATATGGTCATGCGATTGAAAGAGCCTCAACACTTGAGTATGTTTCCTAGACAGGAATCAGCTGTGATTGATCTATTTGCATATCTTCAATCAGCTGTTTCTCAATAGCAATGAAAAAAAATACAGGACATATATTTGTGTTTCAATCTACAATGTGAAATGCTGTTCACTTCAACTTTAGCCTATAAGTTAGGTTTAGAACATGAGGTTATCTGTTCTGACATACAGTGTGAAAGCATTTGTAAATTTGGCAGTAAAAATCCATTGTTTTGGTCTTGGTTGAGCTTGTGTGTAAAAGAAGTTCAAGCATTTTTAAAATGTGTTAACTGTATGCATTTTGTGTCAAAGGAACAAGAAATGTGTTAATTGTATAGCCCACACAGACTGATGTTGTGCTAACTGTGTTAAGAGTTTTGGAAATGTGACTACAGAACTGAAAAAAGGTTGATAGCAATTGTAAAAAACTGTAAGCCTTTTTTATTCAGTTCAATTCAATAAATCTTTGTTTGAACCTTGTTTGAAACATCCATAATGTATTTGTGAGTAGAGTATATATTTATTTATTTGTTGTAGGTCTCAGATGAGCGGACTGCCTGTTTCCAAGAAATGGACAATGGAGGGGGATGTTTATATTGTTTGTTTGCTGTTCCGTTCAGTCCTATTTTCTGTTCAAATGAAGCATATTGGAGTGATCCCACACTATTCTACCTGTTGTTCTTTACATAGCTACATTGTGATAGTCCCATTTAGACCACAGGTAATCCAGATTTGGTAATCCTGAAAGTTTGAACGGATCAGAGTAATCCAATCCCACATTGCTTTGAAAAACCAGCATAAAAATAAGATGGATTACGTGATCCTGGATAGCAGAAAAAGAGATTTCCAAATCTGGATCACTTTGAAAAACCGGCCCCAGAAGATGGCAGTAGTGCAACATTATGGATGCAAGCTGCCGTTAAAACCCAAAGAAGAAAAAGGGACTGTTTGCTGTTTGCCGCATTTTTTTAGAGCGCCAAACAAAAAAAGAGCCAAAAGTTTACGTTTGTGCAGTAGCTGATCCACAAAATTGTGATGACAGAAAATGGATGTGTCTGATGATGATTCTGATATTGCTGTTATGAGCCTGTTGCTAGCAGCTCTACTAGCTCTGCCTGGCAAAGGAGATAACGAAACTGAGCATCCCTGGCCGCATCTGAAAAAGCTGTTCAATATCAAAGACAAGAACAAGAAAAATGGTAACTTCATAATGCAATGTAAGCTCTGCCTCCCTCGGCTGGTCGAGATATCTGCTTACAAGAACTCATCATCTAACCTGCGGAAACATGTTAAGGTAAGTTTAATGATTCCGTCATGTTTAAATGATTTAAACATAACTTGTTATTGCGCGATTTTTAATCGCGGACATTATCGGCGCTAGTGGACCCATTTTTTTAAGTTAAAGTGAATCCGAAACTACTATATGAAACCAGAAGACCTAAGGCATCTTTTGGTACCAACGATGTCATTATAGGGGGGCAAATAACGCTCTAAAGTTAGGCCAAATTTTGGCGAGGGGAAAAACTGACATGGCCATTTTCAAAGGGGTCCCTTGACATCACCTCAAAATATCTGAATGATAATGGGTTCTATGGCAGCCTTAGCCTACCTGGAGAATGCGGTTCCTTTCTGTTAGAGGTGATGATGATGATAATAAAATTAGATATTTATAGGGATATGATTGGGTTTCAGTTGTTCTTGTCTCATATACTACTGTATCTAGTCTCGTGCGTGACTGAAGTTTATAGTTTATCCACCTTTTGTTATAACAGCATGAGAGAGCTGCCGCAGACATTTATAGTTTACCCACCTTATTATTATTATTTTTTAACACTACAGCCCTGGATATAGCTGTTTGTTTGGAATAAGCGAGAAAATACTCATTTTAAGATTTGAGAATTCCCATTGTTTAATTCTATTTTTCTGTGTCCAATTATGCACACTTAAGTTGATGGAAAATGTATCTTATTCACCAAGTCTTTATAACAGACTGCTAATTAAAAATAATAATTTGGCATTCATTTATATGAATCTTTGTCTTTACAGAGGATACATCCATCCAAAGTTAAGGACTATGACGACTGCATAGTAACAGGGAGAAACAAGCAGACATCTTCTAGTTCCCCCCCACTGTGTACCTAATAAGCAAACTAAGATCACAGACATGGTGTCAGGAGGAGCCTCCAAGTGTGTGCTACAGTCTACAGTCGACAAGCTTGTCATTGACTTTGTGAGGGTCTCCAGCCTTTCTCAGTTGTTGAGCTCCCAGCATTCAAAAACGTAACAACCACTCTACAGCCTACCTGTTCTGTCATTTCAAGACCAACTGTGCGCACTCAGATCCAGGAGGCCGCTACAGACATGAAAAAAAGTGTGATGGCACACTTGAGCCAACAACAGTATGTAGCTACAACCACAGATTGCTGGTCAGCAAGGCAGCGGAGCTACATTGGCGTAACATCACCCTGGATTGATGAAACTACCTTGGAAAGGAAATCTGCCCCCGCTTGCAAACGTTTGAAGGGGTCACACTGTGACGACCGTGATAAGGACCCAGACGCAGATCAGGATATTGGCAAAAGAGGAGTTTATTGGGAAGCAGGGGTCAAAACCAGGAATCCGATAAGGGCAAAGGTACAAAATCACAAGGCAAAAGGGAGGTCCAGAAAACAGTAAAAGGTCTAAACGGGCAGGCAGAAAGGCAAACAAAACAGAATCGCAAGGCAGGCTCGGGGTAGTCAACAGAAGGGTAGTCTCGGAAAAATCAATAAACACTGGCTTCGGAAAAGTAGGCTCAGGGAATAAGGATCAACGTACTGACAACGGGTGAACGAAAACACTGAACATATATACAGGCAGAGACAGGAAACACGATGGGAATCAGGTGTGACTGGGAGGAGAGAGGTAGGAACACAGGTGAAAACAATGGGAATCGTAATCTAATAACGAGGGGAAACGCAAGACACGGACTGGGAAACATACAAACATATAGACAATAAACGACCTGGGAGATCAGGCAGACGCGTGCATAGTAAAGGGGAGGAACGCAAAGAGAGAAGCTGCGTGCGAATGAAAGGAAAGTGAAAAGCTAATCAGGGATAGGATAATGGGAGAGAGAATGAGCGATAGTAAGAAGCGTGAGATAATTAGTGATTAGTAGTGTTAGTAACTAAATCTAAATCCCTAACGTTAGTAGATTAGTTAGTTAGTACTATACACATCTAACTAATATATACAAAGTGCAATCTAGAAAGTGAGAAGGAAGAAAACGAGATAATAAGCGAAGGTTGAAAAAACCTGAAATGTATAAACTCCCGAAGTGCATGACAAGACAAGGAGTGGATCTAACAATAAACGGAACAAAGATAGACAGGGACCAGAACGTGACAAAACAGTGAAAATGCTAAACTGAATAAAGACTAATGAAAAATGACTGAAGAAAAATAAACAAAGTACAAAAACAATAGAACAGATACTCAAAACATAACAGGACCCCCCCCTAAGAAACGCCTCTTGGCGTTTTAACAGGAGGAACAGGTTTAGATAAGTGAAAGTCCTTGATTAAGTCTTTATCCAGGACAAAGCGGGAGGGGATCCAGCTTCTTTCCTCGGGACCGTAGCCCTCCCAATCCACGAGATATTGGAGACCACGGCCCCGACGACGAATGTCCAGAAGCTTGCTCACAGTATAAGCCTCTCCCCCATCAATGAGACGGGGGGGAGGGGGTGGCTCAGGGACGGGACACAAAGGGTGGGTTACAAGGGGTTTGAGGCGGGAAACATGGAAAGTGGGGTGAATTCTTCTCATGGTGGAAGGTAATCTTAATCTGACAGCAGTGGGGCTGATGATCTTAATTATGGGGAAGGGACCAATAAAGCGGGGTGCGAGCTTACGATGGTCCATCTTGAGGGACCAAGGGCGGTGAGGGATGGGTAGGGGCTGTAATAAACCAGAGGGATGCTGATGGGAATTCTTATTCTGGGCACAGACAGAGCAGGCAGAAATAAACCTCCTAACATCTTGGGCTATGGCAGGCCACCAAAAACGTCTCTGGATAAAAGTCACAGTTCTGTTTATGCCCGGATGACAGGACAGGCGAGAGGGGTGACCCCACTGAAGAACCGGTTGGAGGGAGAGCGACTGGGACCGGCCTCTCCCTCCAAAGCGGAGCGTACCGTAGCCTCAATGATGAGTTGAACGCTGTTGATCGAGCACTGTCGTGGCAAGATGGTGTCAGGAACGGAAACCTTGGAGATCAGTTCGAATCGGCGAGAAAGAGCATCAGGTTTGGTATTCTTAGATCCCGGTCGATAAGACAAGACAAAATTAAACCTAGAAAAGAACAGGGACCAACGAGCCTGACGGGAATTCAGTCTCTTGGCAGTCTGTAAGTACTCCAAGTTTTTATGGTCGGTCCAAACCAGAAAAGGATCTTCAGCCCCCTCCAGCCAGTGCCTCCATTCCTCTAAAGCGAGCTTGACCGCGAGCAGTTCCCTATTGCCAATGTCGTAGTTCTGCTCCGTGGGGCTGAGACGATGGGAATAGAAGGCGCAAGGATGAACCTTCTTATCTTTAGCAGAGCGTTGGGAAAGAATGGCTCCTGCCCCAATGTTGGAGGCGTCGACCTCGACGATAAACTGGGCGGTGGGATCAGGATGAATAAGAATGGGATCAGATGTAAAGCGTTGTTTGAGCAACCGGAAAGCTACTTCTGCTTGAGGATTCCAGTGAAACCGGATCTTAATGGAAGTGAGGGCGGTGAGTGGAGCAGCAATGGTACTGTAATTCCTGATGAATCTCCTATAAAAATTTGCGAAACCCAAAAAGCGTTGTAACTCCTTACGGTTCTCTGGCTGGGGCCAGTCCAAGACAGCCTTGATTTTCTGTGGATCCATCTGGATGCTCCCAGCCGAGATGACGTAGCCCAGGAAGGTGGTGGTGTGACAATGAAAATCACATTTCTCGGGTTTCATATAGAGTCTGTTCTCTAGAAGACGCTGGAGAACTCTGCGGACATGAGTGACATGCTCATCCATATTCTTGGAAAAGATAAGAATATCGTCTAGGTACACAAACACAAACTGGTTGATGAAATCCCTGAGAACATCGTTGATTAATGCCTGGAAAACGGCAGGGGCATTGGTTAACCCGAACGGCATCACTAGGTACTCCCAGTGACCTGTCGGAGTATTGAACGCAGTCTTCCACTCATCCCCCTCACGAATGCGCACCAGGTGGTAGGCGTTGCGCAGGTCCAACTTTGTGAAGACAGTGGCTCCTTGAAGTTGTTCAAATGCTGATGTCATGAGGGGGAGAGGGTAGCGATTCTTAATAGTTATGTCATTGAGAGACCGGTAGTCAATACAGGGACGAAGAGAACCGTCCTTCTTGCCCACGAAGAAGAACCCCGCTCCAGCGGGTGATGATGATGGCCGAATGATGCCAGCGGTCAATGACTCCTGAAGGTAGGCATTCATAGTCTCAGTCTCAGGACGGGACAAGGAAAACAGGCGCCCCCTAGGAGGGGTAGTACCAGACAGAAGTTCGATGGCGCAATCATAGGGGCGATGGGGGGGTAGGCGGGTGGCTCGGGATTTACAGAAAACCTCCTTGAGGTCCAGGTACTCGGAGGGAATGGCAGACAGGTCAGAGGGTTTCTCGGGAGAAAGGGAACTCGGAACAGAAGACAGGGGGCTCGGAACAGAAGAATGGGCTTGCTGCAGGCACTGGGAGAGACATTGTGGGCTCCAACCCACAATCCTGTGACTGCTCCATTCCAAGGACGGATTATGCTTAACAAGCCAGGGATGGCCAAGAACAATAGGTGGGTGAGGAGAATCGATGATGTGCAGCTTTATCCTCTCCTGATGGTTGCCGGAGATGAGCAAAGTCAAGGGAGAGCTGGTATGCGTTATGTGGGCGAGAGTTTGCCCGTTCAGTGAGTTGGCCACCAGAGGACGTGAAAGCATGGAAACCGGAATTCCCCACCTCTTAGCCACACCAGCGTCCAGGAAGCTCTCCTCAGCGCCCGAGTCAATGAGCGCGGTGGTCTCTCGCCTCTGACCCTCCCACTCGATGGTCACCGGCAGGCAGGTCCGTTGTTTGGAGGAGCGTTCGATCGGAATGATACCCACTAGTGCTCCCCTCTCCACTAGTGGGCGTTGGTTTTTACCGGACAGCCGGAAATGAAATGCCCAGACTCCCCGCAGTATAGACAGGACCTAGTAGCCATCCTGCGGTCACACTCCTGACGGGAAAGTCGAGCCCGATCCAACTGCATGGGTTCAGGATCAGGGATAGCTGAAGGAGCTGCTCTGGGATGGCTGTTGACTCTGACCGGCGACCTGAACCCGGCCGTCCCAGGCCCGGGAACAACCCCGGAGCTACGCCAACGGCGACGCTCCTGAAGCCTGGAGTCAACTCGGATGGCCAGGCTGATAAGATCGTCGAAGGACTCAGGCAGGTCACGTGTCAGGATCTCGTCCTTGAGATGTTCGGAAAGCCCAAAGATGAACGCGTCATAAAGCGCTTTCTTTCCCCAGCCACAGGAGTTAGCCAAAGTCTGGAAGTGGATGGCGTAGTCAGACACCAACCTTCCCTCCTGGCGTAGGTAGAGCATCTCCCGGGCAGCTTCGTGACCCTGTTTGGAACGATCGAAGACCCTCCTCATCTCCTCGGAAAACAGACCAAAACCTTGGCAGTAGGGGAAAGAACCCTCCCACGCGGTGGTAGCCCAGGTCTTGGCACGACCGGTCAGTTGAGTGATGACGTAGGCGACCCGGGAAATCTCGCTGGGGAACGTAGATGGCTGCAGTTGAAATATCAGCTGGCACTGCGTCAGGAACGCACGACAACCACCCGGTTCACCTGCGTACCTCTCCAGAGGAGGCAGACGTGGTTCGCGCACCGGCGCAGAGGGAGACTCGGGTTGAGGTGGAGCAGCGGCATGCTGAGGTGCGGGGTTATGAACCGGAGCTCGCAGCGTCAGGGTGAGTTCCGCCAAACCGGAGGTGAGAGACTGCAGATGTTGAGTAACCCTCTCCAGATGGTCCTGATGTCGTCCGAGCATGGCACCTTGCTGCTCGAGAGCGAAGCGAAGCTGGTCTGGATTTGCTGGGTCCATCTTGGTCAGTACGTCCTGTGACGACCGTGATAAGGACCCAGACACAGATCAGGATATTGGCAAAAGAGGAGTTTATTGGGAAGCAGGGGTCAAAACCAGGAATCCGATAAGGGCAAAGGTACAAAATCACAAGGCAAAAGGGAGGTCCAGAAAACAGTAAAAGGTCTAAACGGGCAGGCAGAAAGGCAAACAAAACAGAATCGCAAGGCAGGCTCGGGGTAGTCAACAGAAGGGTAGTCTCGGAAAAATCAATAAACACTGGCTTCGGAAAAGTAGGCTCAGGGAATAAGGATCAACGTACTGACAACGGGTGAACGAAAACACTGAACATATATACAGGCAGAGACAGGAAACACGATGGGAATCAGGTGTGACTGGGAGGAGAGAGAGGTAGGAACACAGGTGAAAACAATGGGAATCGTAATCTAATAACGAGGGGAAACGCAAGACACGGACTGGGAAACATACAAACATATAGACAATAAACGACCTGGGAGATCAGGCAGACGCGTGCATAGTAAAAGGGGAGGAACGCAAAGAGAGAAGCTGCGTGCGAATGAAAGGGAAAGTGAAAAGCTAATCAGGGATAGGATAATGGGAGAGAGAATGAGCGATAGTAAGAAGCGTGAGATAATTAGTGATTAGTAGTGTTAGTAACTAAATCTAAATCCCTAACGTTAGTAGATTAGTTAGTTAGTACTATACACATCTAACTAATATATACAAAGTGCAATCTAGAAAGTGAGAAGGAAGAAAACGAGATAATAAGCGAAGGTTGAAAAAACCTGAAATGTATAAACTCCCGAAGTGCATGACAAGACAAGGAGTGGATCTAACAATAAACGGAACAAAGACAGACAGGGACCAGAACGTGACAAAACAGTGAAAATGCAAAACTGAATAAAGACTAATGAAAAATGACTGAAGAAAAATAAACAAAGTACAAAAACAATAGAACAGATACTCAAAACATAACACACACACTTTTGAAGTTCTCGCCGGCGCCCTTGAAGACATCCACTGTGAGTACCGCATCCGGGAAAAGGTGATGAGGACAACTACGGATAGTGGATCAAACTTCCTTAAAGCCTTCAGGGTTTTTCGGGAAAAGGAAGTGGAAGAAGCTGACTCTCAACACGAAGAGCCTGAAAGTGACCATGCAGAAGAAATCGAATACGGAGACACCTTCAACATCTTGGAAAATTACAATGGTCTGGAATTCCAGTTACCAAAACATCAACGGTGCGCTTGTCATCTTTTAAACCTCATAGCAACAGGAGACTCTGTCGAGGCCAAGGGCAAAAGTGACACCTACAAAAGACTGTCGCGAGCAGCATTTGGAAAATGCCAGGCGATGTGGAATAAGACAGGATGGTCATCTTTGGCCTTTGAGGTGGTGGACTCTGAATGCAAGCTGCAGTTCATCCGGCCAAACAAAACCAGGTGGAATTCCCAATACATGGCTGTGGAGAGAATCATACACATTCTGAACGAGCAGGGGAAAGGGGCCATTAGCAACGTGTGTGCAGAATTCAAAATTAAAATGTAAGTAACATTTATACAGTCAAACCAAGTATAATTGCATGTACCATGTGGCGATAATACTTTTGTTGGCATTTAGTTGTACTCTGTGCAATGACAATAAAGTTGAATCAATCAATCAATAATAATAATTGATTGGATTTATATAGTGCTTTTCAAGGCATCCAAAGCGCTTTACATATCAAGGTGTGTGTGTGTATGGGGGGGAACTCTACTCATTCACCATCGATTATTATACTAACAGGTGTTAAATTATGTCTTACAGGCTGAACCCTGCAGAAATAGCATTCCTGTCCGAATACTGCACCGTGATGAAGCCTCTGGTTAGGGCTTTGAATATTCTGCAATCTGAGACCAACACTCATACGGGGTGGCTGCTGCCGACCATCTACCAGCTTGAAGTAAAGCTCAAGAGGATGGCAACAGCAAACAAGGTCAAGGTGTGTCTTCCACTTGTTCAAGCCATACAGCAGGGTATCCAAAAGCTCTTTGGAGAAATGATGCAGGATCCTGAGCTCATCGCCACATCCATCCTTTTTCCCAAGTTCAAAACTTCATGGACAGACAATGCTGACATCATACAACGAGGTAAGCTTTCATTACTTTCTAAAGTTTGTCACGTATTTTCAAACCTGAGGAGTGGCCTTATGAGACCCACACCATTTGTTGTGTAGATCCATCTATATGCCTTAAACCCAATGTGTAATTTATTTTATAAGTTTATAAGTTCCTCTCTTTTCCATTTATTTTGGATAAAGGCATATAGCTCAAACTACGCAAAAGATATTGAAGAAAATATTCCCTCCACTGACTAAATTGAGTCTGACCAGGGCCTAGTAGCCGACCTGAACCCCAGGTGTCGGCCGTGGGAATGCTTGTGTCCCTTGGTCATTGGGCCTGTGCAGAGCCGGGCTGTGTGCAGGGAAACCCAGGACAGAAAGCATCTGTCTGCAAATTCAGAGCTGATACAGCCTTAAGATTAGAAAGGGAGTGACCACAGCTGGATTCGGCAAGATAAGCAAGGCTGGAGAGCCGGCCTTGGGAGCTCAAAATAGTACAGCGGAACCACGATTAGAAAAGGGATGAGTCAAGCACTTGGTACAATGGATGGTAAAAGTGAGCTGAGAAGGGACCACCCCCAGGGGAGGGATGGAGAGAGGGGAATAACCATATATGGGTAAAACCACCATTATTTCCGGGTACTTAATGTTAAGGGAAACATGAAAGTGACCAATCATGTAACGATTAAGAGGAGTATATAAACTTATTTGAAACAAAGGAGTATTGGAGCTGCTTGCAAGCTGCTCTTGGCTTTGTGATTTCATCTGAAATAAAGTCTAAACTTTTAAAAATCTTTTGCCTGAAACCTCTTCTCTATTTTTTGGAAAATTGAGCAAAACGGGACTTAGAAAATAATTTGATTTCTGAATAATTGAACTTTGAAAAGATTAACAAAAAGGACTTTGAAAAGATTCTGAAAACCGGGAAAGACTCTAATTTTCCACAACAATATCACCAGACAGATTAATGTTGACATTGGACTACTTTTGAGGACTGAGAACACCTGACATACTATCACTTGCAGCGTTTGAATGTCCTGTTTGGCCTAATGCAATCTAAGTGATACGATAGATAACTATGTTGTTACAATTAGAGCATTTCTTTTGAGAAGATTTGTAAGTGTGTGTACTTGTCTTTGACAACAATACAGGTTTGGACTACATCAAAGCTCATCTACACACCATGGCTGAAGAGGAGGCTGAACCACAGAGAGTCTCTTCTGATGATGATGACTTCTTCTCATTCAAGCCCAGGAAGTCCCAAGCAGGGGAATTGGATGGTTACCTGGCCTGCCTCTCAGATAAGATGGACCTACTCCATTCATTTCCTAGCATCAAGAGTCCCTGAAAGTAAACACTGGCCTACCTGCCTCTGCTGCCTGCGAGCTGCTCTTTAGCTGTGCAGGGCTGCTCTTCACAGCCAAGCGATCTAGGATAGACTGTGTCAATTCTGAGAACCAACTGCTGCTAAAACTCAACAGCAAGTTCAGAGTGTAGGAAAGATGCTGGAGCCCTATCACATCACAACCTGGTTTTCACTTTGAGGCTGTCAGAGAGCAAAGTCATCAAAAAAAATAAAATAAAATATATATATAAATAAATAAAATATCGATCCTAACCCCTAAATTAAAATGGAAAAAACATAATTTGGAAAAAATAAAAGGGATTTCATACTTGTATTGTGTACTGTATATTTACAGTAATATTAAGTGAGCCATCATCAGAACCACATACTGAGGGGTTGACTTTGAGCCAAACTGAGTGATTGAGTAAGGGTCCCAATTTTATTATAATATTTTATTTTATTTTAAGTTATTTTTGTTTGTACATGTACAGTATGTCCTTTCCAATATCAGAGCATTTGATTTTTGTTAATATGTATTTTACTTACAGATACATACATGCTGTACAAAATTGTATTAAAAGTTTTTCTGAATACTATTTTTCTCTTCCTGGTTAATGACATTGCATTAGGACAGCTAAGGTAACACTGGTAACATGTGCAGGATGTGTGAAATCGAATGACTGTAGGCAATATAGGGTAAATATAGGGTAAAAAAATAATATATATATATATATAAAGTATATGTATATATTTAAGAACGCAAATTTACTCTTACTTGTAGTACTTGAGTACTTTTAAATAGGCTACTTTTTTACTCATACATGAGTAATTTCCTGGACTAGTACTTTTACTTCTACTTTAGTTAATTTTTACTAAAGTAACAATACTTGTGTGTAGGATTTCTCAGTACTCTTTCCACCTCTGGGCACAATATAAAAGGGCAGAAATACTAACTTCTAGGATAGAATAGCACATACTGTAAGAAAATAGGGTGACTTCGTATATAAATGTATGCGATCAAGTATATGCGCGTGTCTATATCTGGCTGTATACAGGTATATGCATACTACGGCAATCTCTGAGGTACGCATCTGTGAATGAAACATGCACAAGGAGGTAATGGAGGGTTGAAAAACAGCAGTACCTGGCGCACGAGGACCGTGATTTGAGTAACCCTGCCTTACAGTCACAGCTAAAGGATTTGCTATGTGTCGTGCATAACAATGCCCTTTATTAGTTAATGCAGCAGGGACAGAATGTTTTGTAGTAATAATATTTGATTCCATTCATTTTTCTCAATGATAATATGCATATCATTGTGACATACGTTGTGAATATTGGACTCCATTGACCACTAGTTTGGGAGATAGGCCTACTGCTGCTCAGCATTGAAAATGTTTTTAACTGTGTTATGTCCTTCAGGCACAACCTGCTGTTTACTCCAGCTGTATTACAGAATTTGTGCAGAATTAATTTCCCCCTCAAAATTGTACTTTTCCCCAAATAACTTATTTTTTGTTTATGCTTCATTTTTCTATTTTAAATAAATAAAAATGTACACTCCACCATCAGTAAGTTGACTAAAGATCGATCCTCATGTTCAGTTGTCTTCATTCACTAAAACCATTCACAGTATAGTAGTCCATATATTTTGTGCTGTACAGATTAGTTTGGCCCTGCTTTGTTTCAAAAATGCGATCGTTACTATATTTGCGTCCAGAAATGTAGCCATTTCCATGATAGCCACTGACAATAAAAAAATTACTGGAGACACATTTTCGCAGAAGAAATGCAATGAAAATACAGCAGTAAGTGCATATAATATAATGATATGTACAGTATATAATTATATTAGCCGTCCCTCGCTAAGAACAAAAACAAAACGATATCTGTGCCTTTGTACAAAGTCATGCGGTCCAGTCAGTTACAGCAATTAGCCAGACCTTGGAATTTCCAGCAAAGCTGCATGCTGACAGGTATTCTGCACATAATACAATGTAGCTTTATAATTTTAGATTTATAAAAACAGTCATTTGATCATGGATCATTTTGCACCAAAACCGTCAAATTAAAGAAGCACTTGGTAGGACAGCACTTGGTAGGTAGCAAGATGTCATAACTTTATGGTACAGTGACAGTGAAACTATTTGATAGTTTCTATCTGTTCCTAAGTATAGGTTATTTTGGTTGTGCCAGTCATTGAAGCAGTCTACATCACAGGACATGAACTTGATAGGTGCCTTCTTGTGGCAGAGGCGGCACTTCCGCCTACTAGCTCACCGGTAGCTACTCAACAGTCTTGAACGGGACTTCTTTGGGGCTTTTGGTATTGTAAAACCAAAAAATAAATCCAAATAAACTCGAGAAAAGAATAAAGAGTTTTCTAAAACTCTTAAGTCCGTGCACTCTCTTCAATCACGTGCGTCTTCATTAGCATCACGATTAGGGTTGCCAACTTTCTATCACCCAAATATGGGACAGAAGGCAGGGCGCACTGGGCGAAGCGGGTATGGTTTTGTACTGATGTAAATCAACACATACTGTATATTGTAACGGCAACTGCTGAAGGAAGACTCAGGAATGTTTGCTTTTCCTTGATCAGCTTCACTACAACAAAGCTTATAGAAGCAGGGAACAACCAAGAACACGAGAAACTCATGGGGGTCACTCCTTAGACATACAAACACAGTCACGGTTACAACAGTAATCCACTCAATGACACAAGGGTGATGGGAAACTCATATCGTTGTAATGGCACAGTGGCTAAAACCGTAGATGAATTTCAGCATATATGGAGGGAATCAATTATGCAACATGATATTACTGGTGGCGCTGGTTGCCATTCAGGGGGGATTGTTTGGCTAATACCTATCGGAGTATGAGGGGTGTGGGCTTTGTTTGTAGCAAAGCTTTACCATGGTGAGGATACAAAACTTTCCTATGTGAAACATACTGACATATCTCCTAGACCCAGGGGAATGACATCAACACAACACAGGAATTATCTTCATGTGGCTTGCTCTTGTGACAAAACAGCATCACTACTTCTGTTCGTTAGACCCTTATGGTGATCAGGATGCCGACATTATCAACAACCTGTCATATTTTGGTTGGTTGGTTTGGTTGCTTTATTTAGTTACATCTGTGATACAGGGTACACCAGAGTAATAATCTTGGGACTTCTAGTCTTCACCAAATATAAGGAGCAGCTATAATCCTAGAGTACCCTGCCTTGAATTGGGTGGGATTTTCTTTTTTTGCGACATTGCAGTTGACGTGAATTGGCATGCATTGTTGAAAAGATGAGATTCCATCCGATCTGTGCATATAACACGTCCATATTTTCGGTGCATTTAACCGTGATATTTACAGGAAAATGTGCTATGTGATGTAGAAGGCCTGGCGGTGGGCCAGCGGCAGTTATGAGGTTAAAATGGTCTGGCACAACACTGGTTAATTTAGTTGTTAACATTTATCAAATTATTTCAATTTACCTCTCTTTGTGAGTAATTTCCAAGTGTCGGGAGAAGTTGTCCTAGCTGTCTCGGTATGGATTGCTTGCAATATTTGCATGAGTCACTGTATTTTTTTTTCATTAAGGTTTTGCAAATGAAATCTTTATGATTTGTATACGCAAACTGTATTATTGCCGAATTTGCAGACAAACGTTAGAACTTGAATCTTGGTCTCTTCCGTGTACAGACTGAATTTTAGCAGGCGCTAACTAAATTTACGGTTAATGTTGGAGAAACAACTTGATTTCAAATTGAAACCTGGATCACGGAGTCATTGGTTGGCGGGGTATCAACATTTCACAGGAACAGTTTTATAGATTCGAATAATGACAATTATGATAACTGTTCATTATAATATAATCATAATTTAAATGTTATGGGCCTCCCGCGTGGTCCAGTGGTTACAACGTCCGACGCTGGCCACGGAGACCGGGGTTCAATTCCCCGTCTCGCCAAGTGTCAGCTTTGGCCGGGAGTGCCACCAGGGGGCGGCGATTGGCTGTCCGCCCCAGGGAGGAGGAAGCCGGCGTGACGTTCGCTGCGTATAAGAGTGGCCCTGTAAGTACCGGGGTTCGAGTGACGTCTCGGAACGCCTTCGTCACTACCGGTCGCAGGACTACGGCAGCGAACATTACTAGGGGGGGGATTGACGTAAAAATAGCGGGTCTAATTGGCTACCAAATTGGGAGAAAATGGGATAAAATCTGAAACAAATTTTAATAAATAATTTAAATGTTATTTACAGTGCATTCGGAAAGTATTCAGACCCCTTCACTTTTTCCACATTTTGTTATGATACAGCCTTATTAAAAAATTGATTGAATAAATTTTTTTCCTCATCAATCTACACACAATACCCCATAATGACAAAGCAAAAACGGGTTTTTAGAAATTGTAACAAATGTATTAAAAATAAAAAACTGAAATATCACATTTACATAAATATTCAGACCCTTTGCTATGACACTCTAAATTGAGCTCAGATGCATCCTGTTCCCTTTGATCATCCTTGAGATGTCTCTAGAACTTGATTGTAGTCCACCTGTGGCAAATTCTATTGATTGTACATGCTTTAGAAAGGCACACACATATCTATATAAGGTCCCACAGTTCCCACTGAAAAAAATGAATTTAATCAATTTTAGAATAAGGCTGTAACATAACAAAATGTGGAAAAAGTGAAGGGGTCTGAACACTTTCCGAATGCACTGTAATTGGTCATTGCAAATACAATGCAAATATTATCGGTCTCAGCTGGTCATGGCAGAAATGAAGAGTCATCTGTGTTCTGAGACCGAGTCAAGACCGAGTAAAAATGCCTACGATTTCAAGAGGAGACCAAGACTTTGATCTGGTCTTGAGTACTGCAACTCTGATAGGTTCAATAACAAGTGCCCTGAAGAACAAGACTAGAGAGAGTGAGTAGCTACTGTCTAGCTAGCTAATGTCAGACAGGTATTTTTATTGTATAAGCCTAATGTTAGTATCATAATATTGAAATAAACAGCTAGAAATAACAACAAAATATCAATCTTTATATCTTCATTCTGGTGACTTTTTATTTTTTTATTACAGCTATATTCTATCCAATGTCGGCACGGTGGTGCAGTGGATAGCACTGTCGCCTCACAGCAAGAAGGTCTCGGGTTCAAATCCAGGCCGGGGGCCTTTCTGTGTGGAGTTTGCATGTTCTCCCCGTGTCCGCGTGGGTTTCCTCCGGGTACTCCGGTTTCTTCCCACAGTCCAAAGACATGCACGTTAGGCTAATTGGAGAGTCTAAATTGCCTGTAGGTATAAGTGTGTGAGTGAATGGTGTATGTAGTGCCCTGCGATGGATTGGCGACCTGTCCAGGGTGTATTCCTGCCTCTCGCCCCAATGCATGCTGGGATAGGCTCCAGCCCCCCCTCGACCCTAACTAGGAATAAGCGGCTGAAGATGAGATATTCTATCCATGTTAATCTATCTAGATAGGCAAAGCATTGCTAAGCCTTAACTAAAAATGCTCTGCAGTTGTCATTGTGTTTATATTGGTTAATATAATGTCCACAATGTCAACATATAATTTTATATTTTTAGGTGTGCAGAATTGTATATATGTGTGTATAGTGGGGGCCAAAAGTCTGAATCCACTACCAAGGCTTGTTTGTTTTCATTGTTCATTGAAAACTAACAAAATTTGTGGTATTTGCTATTCATAAATAAATAAAATGTTTGTTTGAGAAAGGATGGCATGAAATTGAAATAGATATTTAGTTTGTGCACTATTGCCTTTCATTTCCTCAAAATGTTGTGACACCTTATTTTTCATCCAAGTTTTAATACGTGGACACTCCTAATACACATTGTGAGTTGTTTTGGTCTTGTACCAATTAATATAGGATATTGACATAATTAATATGGTCCTCTGTGTTCTCGTTGCTACTGCAGGTGCTTTAATCTTGAAAAATTAGTGTTAGTTTTTGATGAATGATGAAAACAAACAGATCTTGATAGTGGACTCAGACTTTTAGACCCCACTGTATATATAGGTATGTGTGTGTGTGTGTGTGTGTGTGTGTGTGTGTGTGTGTATGTAATATATGCCATTTAGCAGACGCTTTTATCCAAAGCGACTTACAGTAATGTATGCATACAATTTCAGTATATGTGGCCCCAGTGGGGAATGAACCCACAACTTAAGCGTTGCCAACGCTGTGCTCTACCAACTGAGCCACAGAGAACCATATGTGTGTGTGTGTGTGTAAATGCAAAATTTAAATAAAGTATGCACTGAATGTCCTCATGGGTAGCAGTTCTAAAATAAGGCTGTTCAACAGTCACACATTATTTCTCTACAGGTTAGTATGCGAAGACTGAAATATCAGTCTGTTTCAGTGTTCATGTCAAACCATTTTCTTTCATTAGGGTGTGAACCTGTGGAGGGCCACAGGGTGAACTGGGATTTACTCTGTCTCAGCTTATAATCTTTTTTTAAAACTAATTTGTAGTCATGGCTACGCCAGTTATACATCAGTAATTCATTGAAACTGAACTGAAACCTGTATGACTGTTTCAAGGGCTAGAATTGCCCATATCTGCATGAATGTACTGTTTGCATGTCACATGAAATATCATGGTTGTGTATTATTGACCTGTGCCTGGATAGATCTTCATCTTAAAGTGTGATAACAAGAACTTTCAATTGCAATTCTGGTGAAAGAGAAGACCTCATAAAAATGCAGTGATTGGTCCAATATTGCATATTGGTGTATATGGTGGTCAATGGTCACCATTGGAGGTCAACTCTAGCACATTGTTGATTGTGCTGTGATAAACTAACTATTAGTAATAAAATCAGCAGGCAATGTTTGTTCAGTAATGCCACACTACATTCCCCAAACAGTATCTGATCAGTCTGCAGCCGATATTGCTATTCTGACAGCCCAAACCTTTGCAAATTTGCCCTATGTCAACTACCATCATAACAACACAGATGAGCAAATCTAAAAATGGTCCTCTGATTAAAAAAAGACATAAAGCCAACACTGAGTCATGTTTATTGGGGGAAATTACAGTATAGTATTTTCTAATGAAGGTTTGCTCAGCAGAAAACTTCTTAAACATTTTGTGAAGTACTAGAAAAGCATGTGGTGGCTCTCTGTCGTAAGGTATTGATGCCTGTGATGAGAGTGATGGGAATGAGGGAGGAGAGCATGAGGGCGATTAGGCTGTTGTCCTGGATTAAATATCTGCTGATTTTGTCTCCTGACAGGACAAGGAGGGTATGCCTAACTATGGTACACACCACAAACTCCACAGCCAATAGGAAGATCATTAGGGCCACCCTGGCAATGCCCTCTTGCTTGGCCCCACCCACTTCGGATTGATTCCCTCTCATCCTTTTCATGTGACTTCTGAGGTGGGCCACTACAGCCCAGCAGGAGGAGATCACCAGTGTGAGGACGATGGTGTACATCAGGTATATGATGGATAACCTTGCTGGAATTAGTCTGTCAGGGAGCTCTATATGTGAGCAGGTGCCATTGTGAAATCTAAGGGTCCCATTTAAGGGAGTCTCCCGGTACGTATCAATGAAGCAGGTGGCCAAAGTGAATGTGAAACCTACCAGCAAAATGGTCACCGCCACAGATGAGAAGTTGCGCTTCAGTAAGAGAAAGGTAGTGCCCCATCCGGGTATGATCTTCAGGCAGTAGAAGACACAGATTAAGACAATGTTCCATATCTGCATCCCTGAAGACAGCTCCCACAGGAACAACAGAACAGGCATACGACCATTGTTGGGACAGGCCGTCATCATCAAATGGTACACTATGATGACGAATATTCCGATCGCCAGGTTGTTCAGGCAATTGAAGGCCAATAAAATGTTGGCAGGCTGCAAGCTTCTCTCAAGCTGTATTTGAATGATGATGCTTACAACAATAAACAGATTGGCCATGCTGCCAACTAACCAAAGAACAAATGCAAATAGTAATTTGATCATGATTCTCCACTGATTCTCCATGATTCTCCAGCTGGACTTGTATTATAAAGCACTCTTTCACTTGACCTGTTAGAGGAAAAGAAGAGTCTTGTCATTAATTTGTTCAATAAAGTGTTTGTCAAATCATCAGTATTCTACATTACTATCAGTTAATTTCTCATGGAGTCAAAATACATTGTTCAGGGCTGGAGAACATAAACCCTTCAGTATCAAAGGATGAATAAAGTTACACATGAATCAGCAAAAAGTAGAAGGTGCAAAAGAAAATCAGATTTTAGGCAGCTTCAATAGATTTGAGAAAGTTCACCTTATGCCCATTGTCTATGCTTCAAACACTTTTATAATATTCTATGTTTTTCTTTCTCTAGTGGGCTTTATTTCATTTTTCCACCTATGAGTGAATGAGACAATCAATTTCAAATGACTTTTTTGGGGAAAATTCTTTCAGCACCTGGGACCTCTATCAAACAAAACCAGTTCTAAACTTACTGTATTTAAGGGTACCTACTCTATTAAGATATTAGTTAACCCTAACTTGACTCTGATTGTAAAGTTAAACGTCTGTAATGGAAATGTAGAAGTGCCCCTCATGCTGTTGTAGCTATCTGGTCAAGAGGCTTGTGTGACTAAATTTTTTCAAGTCATGGGCATACTTGTCCTAATATGTAAATATGAAATATATCGGACCACTGGCTTAAGGAAATATACTACACTGTTGAATGTTGGTGACAGATTGACATACTGTGCCAAGCTAATTACAATACTCTCAGGGAAAGGATGCATTTCAGTTGAATGAAAGATGCAACCTGAACACATCCTCTATAAAACAGGCACAGAGGGAGCATGGAATTCACCATGGACAGTGGGGATACTATACCGATACCAATGTCTATATATATATATACCAATACATATAATTTTAACAAACAAACAGACATTCAATTTATAATAGAAATATATGTTTTCAACCAAAATTGACAACATTCCTTCCTGATTTTATTATATATTTGCTACAGATACGTAATTTTTCACTCTGAATTTGTTTCCTATGACCCTGTTTTGATAACTCTGCAAGTTATCATGCTCAAAGCTAATTGTCATCCTGGGCAGGTTTAGTTTGCAAAGACGATATAGCACACTGTCTGGATTTATTACATGAATGCAATAAAGAATGCAAATTCATTATTCCGCATGACAGTAGTTGTTTATACATATTATCTTCCCATTTTCTGCTGCTACAATAAAGTACAGTACACTAGTAAAGGTTAGTGTAGGACCTACCTTTCAGGGAGCTGGGCATATGCAATGAGCTTACAGGTTTATGTCAAAGAAGACAAAGCACTGAATCACTGTGAGCCACAGACCATTCACCAATCACAGATCACAGATTGGTCACAGAGCAATCCCTACAGACCATAGACTAATAGTGGAATGGTGTGGGAGGGATCATGTGATTCCAATGAGATAGTTGTGGAGTTTGGGGAAATTAAGATTTGTGCCATCTGTGTGAGTGTGTGTGTGTGTGGGGGGGGGGCATTCACTGTCATTTTAACTAAACTTACAAGCACCCCCACAATGAAAATTCATCCCAATCATATTACATTACCCCTGACAAGATCTGACAGTGGTTGATGTCCTTAATGTAGCAGCACTTGTGCCTGTAACTACTTATATGCAGTGTAATTATTTCAGTGTGAGACTTAATTGTTCAAATATACTTCCTGAAATCCAGGCACAGTTCATCTCTGCAGGCCTACACATAGAAGACAGTGAAGCGTTTTATCTCTATGCCAGGACTTAGAATTGAAAAACAACTGCATGTACACTGCATCTAGTGCAGTGCTTGTAACAGGTACAGTGTTTAATTTGATTGATGTGAACAGGAAGTGTATTATATACAGACAGTTATTCTTTTTTTTTCTTGTGTATTAACCAACCTCAAACCCTCCTAAAGTTTGGGAACGCTTGCTTTAACATATGTATGCAATCTTTATTGATCAGGGGAAATGAATAAGACAGGTGTATTCTTGTGTTGCATCAATCAGGGCTCTGTGAGTTAATGCAAATGTATTCATTCTGTCGTGGCTTCTAGACATATGAAAACCAATTTGAAAGCATTTTTTCCAAAGACTTATCACCCCTCTGTAAACATGAGGCAGTGGAAAAAGTGTCCAAGTGACCATGCTTTTCAAGAATGTGGTGCAGGTGCAGGTGCAGATTTCCACAGGTGGCAATTTATTTCCATAAATTTATCTTCCTCTATGAGTCATATTTGCCAAATAGGTACTGTGTGGGTTTTAAGGGCAAGATACATTTACATGAAAAATAACTTAATTCAAATTAGATCCTATATTAATGTCATCTCTGCCTGTATTACTGCCCTTTTCAAAATAGTTGCAATTAGTGTCTTTATCTATTATTGCTGCTTGGAAAATGTTCATAAGTACTTGTTTTGTAAGTATATCCCATATGTACGGCACATTGTATGGTGTTAACTCTGAGCACATACAGTTTTGTTTAATACATTTCCTGTGTCAGAACAGTGAAGTTTGAATAAAAGTCTATTCCCTGAATCCAGTAGCCTTAACAGTCAAATGCCGTTGTTTAAAGTTCAGCATTCTGAATAATGAACACAAGTGGTATTACGTATTAAAACACCTCACACGTAACATGTAACAATCACAAAAGAGATTAAATGGAAGAAAATTATACCAAACCAAGTTTGTCTCTCTCCAAATACAAACAAACACACACAGCCAAGGTGTGAGCTGGGACCAGATCTCCCAACAAAGCAGGAATGTTGTAGGATGAAACTTGAATTGCTAGCTCCTCTAAAACTGACAAAAACTCAAAAAAATCTTAACTCAAGCCATCAACAGGTCACAATTTAAGTGTTTTTGAGGGGGGTTGGCTCCCTCCTTCCTTAGCCCATGCATGATTAATTTATGATTTGGGGGAAGGTCCAGCACAAGCCAGGTTCAGACCCCCTTTTAATATTTTTGGTTTGGGTCTCTTACTACCACAAGATATCTTTTCAAGGCCGTCATTGATATGTTCCTCTCATGTTGAGATAGGGCTTGGGGAAGACAGCTTGGTTTATACAGAGATGTTGATTGAGCTGATATTTGGAGAGACATAATATGCTCAAGAAAATTGCTACCAGGTGACAAGGTCAATCATACCATGTTGACCTCTACTTTCAATCTGGTGGGCCATAATTATTTTCTCCATGACCCATAATTTCCAGCTCATAGGTAGAACCCTGAAATTGTGGTGTGTGATATAGGCTTGTAAGTTTGGTCTGATGATCTAATATGGACTGCACTGGCTGCCAAAACTATATATCTAAGTGCCACGGTTTCATTCACAGAGCAATAAACCTGTCAATGATGGCCCCATGCCTGTCCATGAGCATCCAGGTTATGCCAGGCCACATTCTGTCTGCCAAAATACACCTCCCCGACACCTGTGACCATGTGTTAATCTAATGCAATCTCTTGATTATTGATGATACATAATATGTTGGCATTGTTAGTAAACGCTAAATCTAAATATGGCGTATATTTCATATAATATGCATAGTCATTACGAGACCCTCTTTCAAAATGTTTACAGACAAAAGGGTGGAGTCATCTCAGCTGGAGGCCTCCAAGTTGGGGAGTGGTATAGGCCTAGCCCTGATTTTGGGGCTGCAGCACTTATGTTAAGAAATGCAGTTGATCAGATGCTGAGATTGACTCCATGGGTTGAGGGACATGCAGATTGTAATCAACAAATATATTCACATTCATATTCATTTAATCGCACAGGTGCTCCTCAAGGCTGTGTTCTGATCCTTGTCCTATACTCCCTATACACCCACGACTGTGTGCCTATCCACAGATCCAACACCATTATTACATTTGCGGACGACACCACGGTGGTCGGCCGGATTTCCAACAATGATGAGACGGCTTACAGGGAGAAGGTCCAACACTTGGTGACGTGGTGCTCCAATAACAACCTTGCCCTCAATGTTAAAAAGACCAAGGAACTGATTTTGGACTTCAGGAAGTCCAATAAATGCAGACATAACCCAATTTACATCAATGGAGCTGAGGTAGAGCATGTGTCAAGTTTCAGGCTCCTGGGTGTCCATATCTCCATGGACCTGACTCTAAACACCTCCTATCTGATAAAGAAGGCCCATCAATGCCTTTATTTCTTGAGGAGGCTGAAAAGGGCCCACCTGTCACAAAAATACCTAGCCAACTTCTACTGCTGCACTATAAAAAGCATCCTAACATCCTGTGGTATGGGAACTGCACTGCTGCTGACCAGAAGGCACTGCAGCAGGTTGTAAAAACTGCAGAGCACATCATTAGCACCCAGTTACCTGTTATTCGGGATATTTATGTGAAACGCTGTATGCGGAGAGGGCGTAACATCACCCGTGACCCCACCCACCCCTGCCAGAGACTGTTCGATCCCCTGCCAAGTGGGAAACGTTACAGGTGTCTCAGGGCTCGAACCATCAGGCTCAGAAACATTTTCCCCAGGACTGTTATTCAGCTGAACTCAGCACACTTCTAACCTCACCTCACAACTTCACCATAGCACCTTACATCTCGCACTGTCATGAATATGTCATGAATATGGCCTGTTTGGAACTGTTCTTCTAAGGCTGCCTACAGTTGCACTGAATTGTATTGCCATTTTTTATGTTTGCACTATATGATTTATATTTTATTTTATATTATTGTCTTTTACATTAACTTATTAAGTACGTTATTTTACTATACACTGCCCCAGGAATGTCACTGCTACTTTTCGTTATACATGTGCTCTGCTCAGTATAATAACAATAACATTTTTGAATTTAATTGAATTGATTTGCATAATGCATAATTAATTAATACATAAATAAATAGTCACATGTCGTCAGTAAATAAATGAATGAGATTCATAGATTACTTTAAATGGTGTAGAGCAGGGGTGGGCAACTTAGTGGAGGACTGATGTGTATACAGGTTTTTGGTAATTAAATAATTAAGAGTGATGTCATGAAATCCAGAAACAGATAAGGCCCTCATTGCTCACTCCTGGTATAGAGTATTACAAGGATGAATGAAACACATTTAAAATCAGTCAAAACAAGACATCTCACAACAACACAATTAGAAATATAGAGATGTACCAGTTGGTATCAATATACACAACCACACAAGTTAGTTAAGGTAAAGATAAAGGTAAAACAGCACAAATTACTTGATATTACAGTGCAAGTTGTGCAACCCAGATATACATATACATAATTAGCTAATAAAGTTGAAACAACACAAATTAATCATAAGTGTCTAAAGTTTATTTAGATACCATCAAAACAAAAATTTCATAGATGCTTATAAGGTTTATTGCTTGATAATGATGAACAAGCCAGTTTCTACCTGGACAAAAGTCTTGTCGCAAATCAAATTATAATCAAGAAATTGTATCTTTCTCAAAAAGTAAATAAAATAACAAATGAAAAATCAGTCTAGTATTTCATCATGGACTATAAGTTAAGAAATGAATATCTTGTATGGGTTCCTTTGGCCTGCAGAACAGTTGCCATCCGGTTTGGCAGAGAGTCGTAGAGCTTGTTGATGAAGTCGTCGTGGATGGCATGGAAGGCCATCCCAAAGCTCCTCCATGTTCTTCGGCTTGATCCTCCAAGCTTCTTCCTTCATTCTTCGACAGATATGCTCAATAATATTCATATCTGGAGACTGTGCTGGCCATCCCTGAAGGACATTGATCTTCTTCCCCCTGAGAAACTTCATAGTGGAACCTGAGGTATGGCAAGGAGCTCCATCCTGTTGAAAAATCTGACCCTTTTGTAGTTGGGAATGTACTGGGAGGCAAGAATCTGTTGATATTTGGCACTGTCAATGTTACCATCCACCTTCAGATCTCCCTGGCACCTCCGTATTGGACGTAACCCCAAACCATAATCTTTCCACCTCCAAATTTGACTGTCTTCTGGGTGAACCGTGGGTCCAGACGGGCCCCAGAGGGTCGTCGACAATATTAGTGGTGCTTGGGCTCCATGCTCAACTGACGATTCATCTGAAAAATCTATTTTTCGCCACTTTTCTGCTGTCCACCCTTCCGTCAGGCTATGGGCCTTGGGCGTACGAAACATGATTTCTTAGCTGTCTCTTGTTTAGTGCTGGTTTCTGGGCAGCAATACGACCGGGGAGACCATTGCGAGCAAGAAACCGACGTACAGTTCTTGACGAAACAGGCATTGCTGGCGTCCACTCCTCCTGAAGCTGTGAGGCGGTTGACATGGGGCTGGCTTTTGACAGTCGGACAAGCAAGCTGTCGTCAGATATGAATATTATTGAGCATATCTGGGGAAGAATGAAGGAGGAAGCTTGGAGGACCAAGCCGAAGAACTTGGAGGAGCTTTGGGATGCCTGCAAGGTGGCCTTCCATGCCATCCCCGACGACTTCATCAACAAGCTCTACGACTCTCTGCCAAACCGGATGGCAACTGTTCTGCAGGCCAAAGGAACCCATACAAGATATTAATTTCTTAACTTATAGTCCATGATGAAATACTAGACTGATTTTTCATTTGTTATTTTATTTACTTTTTGAGAAAGATAACATTTCTTGATTATAATTTGATTTGCGACAAGACTTTTGTCCAGGTAGAAACTGGCTTGTTTATCATTATCAAGCAATAAACCTTATAAGCATCTATGACATTTTTGTTTTGATGGTATCTAAATAAACTTTAGACACTTACGATTAATTTGTGTTGTTTCTATATATTATATATTGTATATACACTCAGTGGCCACTTTATTAGGTACACCTGTACACCTGCTCGCTAATGCAATTATCTAATCAGCCAATCATGTGGCAGCAACTCAATGCATAAAATCATGCAGACAGGAAGGCAACAGTAACTCAAATAACTATGCGTTACAACAGTGGTATGCAGAAGAGCATCTCTGAATGCACAACACGTCGAACCTTGAAGTGGATGGGCTACAGCAGCAGAAGACCACACCGGGTTCCTCTCCTGTCACCTGAGAATGGGAAAGTGAGGCTACAGTGGGCACAGGCTCTCCAAAACTGGACAGTTGAAGATTGGAAAAACGTTGCCTGGTCTGATGAATCTCGATTTCTGCTGCGACATGAAGATGGTAGGGTCAGAATTTGATCCATCCTGCCTGCTGTCAACGGTTCAGGCTGGTGTTGGTGGTGTAATGGTGTGGGGAATGTTTTCTTGGCACACATTAGGCCCCTTAATACGAACTGAGCATTGTTTAAATGCCACAGCCTACCTGAGTCTTGTTGCTGACTAGGTGCATCCCTTTATCAATCAATCAATCAATCTTTATTTTTGTATAGCGCCATTTACAAACAGGTTGTCACGCAGCGCTTCACAATTGACATTTTCCAGAGGGAATAAAAAAAACAGAAAACCATTAGAGCCAATGTGGGAAACTGGAAAATTATTCCCTGACCCCTTAAAAGGCAGTCGAGATGAACTCCTGGAAAATGGTGGGATACAGAGAAAAACAATTAGTCCTTGAGGCTCATGAGGCTTAACAGACCACCGGAAGGGCATTCTTCGGCATCCTAAGTGTAGGGGTGGGGTGGACCTCATCCCTCCAGATACCAGGGCAGGGCAGGGGATGGAACCAGCAGCTAGGGTCCGGGCCAGCGACATCCGGCTAACACACAGCAGGGGTGGGGGGTTGACTCTGGGGCAGGTGAGCTCCGGGCAGGTGCCACGAAGCCGGGGAGAAAAGAGGAAAGGTGCAATTATGACTATGATAAATATCACACCGGATCAGGGGAAAGAGTAGAGTGATAACACTTTTGCACCAGCAGAAGTAATCTAGGGCAGCATAACTAATTAGGTGAGTGGCACAGGGAGCACGCAGCCATGAGGGCACTCAGAGACCATCCCACCACAGACTTTATGACCACAGTCTACCCATCTCCTAATGGCTACTTCCAGCAGGATGATGTGCCATGTCACAAAGCACACATCATCTCAAGCTGGTTCCATGAACATGACAATGAGTTCAGTTTACTCCAATGGCCTCCACAGTCACCAGATCTCAGTCCAATAGGGCACCTTTGGGATGTGGTGGACGGGAGATTCACAACATGAATGTGCAGCCGACAAATCTGCAGCAACTGCGTGATGCTATAATGTCAACATGGACCAGAATCTCTGAGGAATGTTTCCAGCACCTTATTGAATCCATGGCACGAAGAATTCAGGCTGTTCTGGGGGCAAAGGGGGGTCCTACCCAGTACTAGAAAGGTGTACCTAATAAAGTAGCCACTGAGTGTATAGGTATATCAGATGTAGGAATAACCTGGATGTAGGGATGAAAAACCACAGGACAAAATTGGTCCTACTCAAATGTTGTTTAAATACTCTGCATGAAATAGTGGAAAATTATTTATAAGAATCTACAATCTATTAAGTAGTGATTTATTTTCCTTTTCAGCATACTAAATGAGCTAATAATATGTATTTTAGTTTTAAATCTGTGTATCGTCTTGCATACCCCAATATATTGCAGCCTTGTTTAGGTAAAAAAAAAAAAAAGAGATGTTTTTCAACATGGCAGCTAAAAGAAAGGTTACTTATGGTAACCCTGAAATTCAAGGTTGACAAAAATAAATTAGTGCATTATGTCATCCGTAAGCATTGTTATCATATACGTACAGTTTATTCGAATATTACATTACATTACATTACAGGCATTTGGCAGACGCTCTTATCCAGAGCGACGTACAACAAAGTGTTAACCGTAGTCAAGAACAGTTTAGCTGAAAGCCACCCTAGTGGGAAGTACAATTCCTGGGTGCTAGGAGCAACCACATAATTAAACTAGGACCCTGTAGGTAAATCTGTAGCCACAATTCAGAGGTAGCAGTAAAGCACTCAATGCAGGAAATAATGCCTGAGCCTAATACAATACATAAACAAGTAGACGTGTAAACTAAGCAACTATGTCCCTAAATTAACAAAAACCGGACTACGGGGAGAGGTGCACCCTGAAGAGGTGAGTCTTCAGTCGTCGCTTGAAGGTGGCCAGGGTCTCAGCTGTTCTGACTTCCACAGGAAGGTCATTCCACCATCGTGGAGCCAGAACCGACAGGAGACATGACCGGGAAGCACAGGTGCGGAGGGGGGGAGGTGCTAGGCGTCCTGAGGTAGCAGAACGGAGAGGTCTGGCAGGTGTGTAGGGTATGGCATGCTTGTACATACAACTTAGCCCACTAGCAGCCTGCTGTCAGCACAGCTTTTGTTTCTGCCAGCATTTTGCAAATTGGCACTACAGTGGTCCATTAGCGGAGTTTACAGACGAGGCAGTCGAGATTAGGGTCTGAAAGAAAAGGCAAACTAGTTGGTGAATGGTCCTGCCACTGTACTGCCAATTTGCAAACCACTGTTGTGCCAACAGCTGTTGGTGACAGCGGTCTAGTAGGTGCTTGCTTGATGGATTATTTAGCAAAATGGAAATTAAACCAATTAAGCAATTAGCATTTTAATGTTCTTATGAGGAGCAGAGCCTCCAATCCGGGGAAGAACTGATTACGGAGACTCACAGGTCTTTCTTTATTGATCAATGCTCCGTCTGTTTTTGTGCACAAGTTAAAGAGAAGGCCAGCTCACATTTGTAGTATACATTTTCAGTTCCCTAATGGTAAACAAATACTGAAATGACCACATGCAAACCAGCTGACCATGGAAACAATACCTCTCCAAAGAAGAGTATGAATGATCAGAGGTAAATGCATCTCAAGGGAAAAGTTTGTTATTTGTACTGCTCAAAATAAGAATATGTTATCAATATGTTATCTGCCCAAAATCACTTCAACGAACAAACTAATGACCTTTATAATGTATTCAACAGGAATTATATAATCAAGATATCAATCATTTATAATGATTTATTTAAATGAAATAAAACCTTTTTTAAATTTTTTTATAATTTAATGGAAATAAAAGCCTTTCTTTACAGATCTAAGGTCTAATAAATAATATAAGATATCATATATGGTCATGTATAATATATGTAGGGGGAAAACAATACACAATATTTGTGTGTTATATAACAGTTGGCACCCAATGAAAATTACCTTTAATCTGGCCATGTGGACATGATTCTCCAAAGGAAACCAGCTGGGGGGGGGAGGCATACATTTAGTACTTCAGTACAGAGAAGGTGAAAGAGCTATAAAAATTGAGAGATATGGGCAACTGTCCGATAAAATGACAATAATTTAAATACTTGCATGTTAACATGTGGACATTACACATATCATTCCCCACCCCCCATTCTGAGGGATTCATCGTTGTGATGTACAATGGGGTCAAAAAGTCGAATTCCACTACCAAGATCTGTTCATCATTCATCAAAAACTAACACAACATTTTTACTCCAGAGAGCAATTTGACATCCAACTAATTCACTCATTCAAGCTCCTTCTCTCCATCTGAGACCCAGGTCCCGGCACGGATCTCTGCATGCCTGGCTGACATCTCCGCATGGATGTCCACCCACCACCTGAAGCTGAACCTGGGGAAGACACAGCTGCTCTTCCTCCCAGCGAAGGGCTCCCCGATGATTGATGCATCAATCACCATTGAAGGCTCCATAGTGTCTCCGTCCCAGTCTACCAGGAGTCTTGGAGTGACCCTGGACAAACAGCTGTGCTCTGACCTGCCGATTCTCCCCCCACAACATCCAGAGGATCCGACCGTTCCTCACCTAAGAGGCCACACAACTCCTGGTCCAGGCCCTGGTGATCTCATGTCTGGACTACTGCAATTCCTTGCTGGCAAGGCCTACCGACCTGTGCCATCAAGCCACTGCAACTAATCCAGAATGCTGCCGCTTGTCTGGTGTTCAACCAGCCAAAGTTCACCCACGTCACCCCTCTACTCTCCTCTCTGCACTGGCTCCCCATCGCAGCACGCCTCAGATTCAAATCACTGGTGTTTGCTTTTCAGGTGGCTAGAGGTAATGCTCCCCCATACCTCCAGTCACTCCCTACACCCCAGCCAGACCCCTCTGCTCTGCTTCCTCTGGCAAACTGACTGCCCCATCCCTCCGGACGCCTGGCAGCCGTTCCTCGTGGTCTCGTCTCTTCTCTGTCCTGACCCCTCGCTGGTGAAACGCCCTTCCGAAATCAGTCAGGATCGCGGAATCAGTTGCGATCTTCCGCAAGAGACTCAAAACCCACTCCACTACCACTGAACTCTGTACATCTAGCTAATTGTCATCACCACTGCCTACTTGCTCAACACTATATACCCCTGCTTACTCCATTTAATACTTTTTTTAAAATGTACAGTATAACCTTTTCCTTCCCAGTGTTACAGGTATGGTACGCAGCTGCCTGCAATGATGTCTATCGCTGTATTACTGCACTGAACTCTTGTGCGTACTATGATTGTTCCTACCATGTACTTATGCACATCTTGTAAGTCGCTCTGGATAAGAGCATCTGCTAAATGCTTAAAATGTCAAATGTAAATGTATGTAAACTCTGCTGACATAATTACAAACAGCTGCAAAAAGTTTAGCAAAGTAAGTGTCCTTTTTCAAGAATAAAGCACCTGCAGTAGCAACAAGAACACATAGAGGACCATAACTACGTAAATATCCGGTATTGTTACAAGACCAAAACAACTCACACTGTGTATTAGAAGTGTCCATGTATTATTTTTGTGTTACTTTCCGATGAACGATGAAAACAAACAGATCTTGGTAGTGGACTCAGACTTTCGGACTCCACTGTAAATCAAACATATCGTGTTTCATGCAGCATAAGAAGTGCAGGTGCAGACATTCCATCAAGAACTGGTCATTTCCATAAATAATTTTTACACCTGGACACAACCTCACTGGATTTTTTCTAATATTGGGGGATGGGCTTTATAAAACCCCATATTAAATTATATATGAATGACCACTTTTGCCATTACTGTTTGATTGTTCAAATTTACTCCAGCTGTGACTTAGACCTAGAAGGTAATCTCACATTTATGTGAATCAATTAAGCTTTAAAAAAATGTTTATCCTTTAAATTCTTTGACTAGAGCCTTTCTAATATGCTGGTTGCAGGGAAAGAACATCTGTCTCTCTGTTCTGGGCAATTTTTCTTTTAATTGATCCTTCATGTGAAACATTATCAATAATTTTTCAACATATGTTATGAACCTATAAAAACCGCCCACACTCCAATAGCAGGGTGGTGAACAAAACGGGACGTGACAACAAATATTCCTCTGAGTCAACGAGTAAAAAAAATAAATACTGGATTTATTTATGACATACAGTATGACAAATAGTGGACATACTCACATGATAATGAAGGGATATAATAAAAAACAAATAAAACAGTCTGACTAAGCCCTAGCACTAGAAAGAATAGGTTCTAACTTTCCTCCCAATGCAGATTTTTTTAAAAAGTTTTTTAAGTTACATAATAATAATACAAAGGGAAAAACGAACAAGCAGTCTTTGCAAAAGTGTATTCCAAAAAGGTGCAGCTGAATGGCATGGAAAAAAGGCTCAAAAGCAGGAAAAAAGCCTCTTTTAAAAATGTAGCTCTGCTCCTTATAATCTTCAGACAGGGGCGTGGCCAGACGAGGTAGAGGAGAGTGCAGCCGAGAACAGGCCAATCACCCAAGACAGAGTGATCGCACGTCCACAGCATGCTCCAATTAGCAATCAAGCTCCTGCCATTTAACAATCTCGGAAAGGGCAAATTTTGGTCAACCGTAACACCCCCACACTTAAGATAAAAAAAACAAAAGTTAATACATTCACACAGGACACAAAAACTGACATAAATTTTACTACTCTTTTTTTAATAATGAAAGAAACACCTTTACACTAAGCGATTCTCAAGTAGGTTCTCATTCACTTAAGACGACGAATATGTCGAATGTCAAGATTATGTTCTTGCAAGAACAAACTCCACTGCATAAGACGTTGGTTTGGATTCCACATTCGATGGAAAAAAAAACTGAGGATTGTGATCGGTAAGCACCACAACTGCATGAGGGGCAGACCCCACGTACATGTCGAAATGCTGGACAGCGAGGATCAGAGCGAGCGCCTCCTTTTCAATGGTTGAATAAACTCGCTGGTGACAGTTACATTTCTTAGAGAAATAACAGACTAGATGTTCCACTCCCTGCAACTTGTCCTGCAGAAGCACAGTGCCAATACCTGAATAACACGCATCCACTGCAATTTTTTTCCAAATCTGGGGCAGAGAGAACAGGAGCACTAGACAGAAGAGCTTTAACATTGTTAAAAGCTAGCTGACACGGATCGGACCAAACAAAAGGTACCTTTACACTTAACAGGTCTGTTAAGGGGGTAGCAATTGCGGAAACAACGACAATATCCGACCATACTAAGGAAGCGTTGTAATTCTCGTAGAGATGTAGGAACTGGGAACTGAGAGATAGCCCCAACTTTTGCGTCCACCGGACAAACATGGCCTCGCCCGACAATCTTACCAAGATACGCAACCGTGGCCTGGCCAAATTCGCATTTAGCCAGATTCAATGTGATATTAGCTTGCGAAAGCCATTCAAAGAGTGCTCTGATCTGGTGAACGTGCTCCACCCAAGAAGCATTGTAAACTACTACATCGTCCAAATGAGCCTCACAGCCTGATAATACAGATATCACAGTATTAACCAGCCTCAGGAGTATCAGGAGTGTTCTGCAATCCAAAAGCCATGACTGTATATTGGTAGAAACCATCAGGGGTCACAAAACTGGAAATCTCCTTTGCTCTCTCTGTTAACGGTACCTGCTAATACCCTTTTAGTAGATGGAACTTGCTCACAAAAATGGCAAACCAACTTAGTCAATACAATCATCCATCCAAGGATAGGAGTCAGGTCGGGTCATCGCATTTAATCTTCAATATTCTGTACAGAAACAAAGAGTTCCTTCAGGTTTATCCACCGAAATACAAGGGGAACTCCACGCACTGGTGCTGGGCTCCGTGATACCGTTTTCCAACATACAGTGAGCACCATAATTCATTGGACAGTGACACATTTTTTGTTATTTTGGTTCTTTACTCCAGCACTTTGAGATTGAAAGGATACAATGACAATGAGGCTGAAGTGCAGACTGTCAGCTTTAATTTGAGGGTATTTTCATCCATATCGGATGAACCGTTTAGAAATTATAGAAATTATATTTTGTACATAGTCCCCCCCCATTTTCAGGCACCATAATTCATTGGACAGTTTAACATAATGTAGAATAAAGTAATCATTTTTAATATTTGGTCACATATCCTTTGCATGCAGTGACTGCTTGAAGTCTGCAACGCATAGATATCACCAGACACTGAGTATCTTCCCTGGTCTGGTGATGCTCTGCCAGGCCTGTACTGCAGCCATCTTCAGTTCCTGCTTGTTTCGGGGACTTTTGCCTTCAGTCTTCTCTTCAGCATGTAAAATGCATGTTCAATTGGATTCAGACCCGGTAATTGACTCGGCCAGTCAAGGATTTTCCTGAGCAGATAAAATATTTCTGTAGACCTCAGAATTAATTGTTCCTTGTTCTACTTCTGTCTGCAGTCACATCATCGATGTGTCCACTGGCAGCCATACAGGTCCAAGCTATAACACCCCCTCCACCATGTTTCACGGATGAGGTGGTATGCTTTGGATCATGGGCATTTCCTTTTTTTCTCCACACTTTCCTCTTTCCATCACTCTGCTACATGTTAATCTTTGTCTCATCTGTCCACAATACTTCCAGAACTCTTGAAGCTCTTTTAGGTGCTTTGTAGCAAACTGTAATCTCGCTTTTCTGTTCTTCAAGCTTATCAGTGGTTTGCATCTTGTAGTGTACCCTCTGTAGTCCTATTTGTGTAGTCTTCTATGTATGGTAGACTTTGACACACCTGCATCCAGGAGAGTGTTTTCGATTTGTTGGGGCGTTATCAGGGGGGTTTTCTTCACCATAGAGAGTGTAGGAGCCATTTGTCATTGTGTTTTAGATTTTTTGCTGTTTTTCTTGCACTACACATTTCACACACTGGGTGGTAGTATGACCAACACAGAGAACACTTATACACCTGCAACAGGAAGTTGGGCACGCACAGGTAGAGGGAGCTGACACAGTTCTTACCAGGCAACATTACAGGCAACAGGTGAACAGGTAAAGGACAAACTTTAACTTGAATTGTAAACCTGACAATCATTTTCAAATAATAAATCAACAAAACGAAAGTACATTAAATTATTTGCCTGCGTATGGAACAAGCATACTTCGGACCTGTGCGTCAGTGGCTGTTATAAGACAGGAAATCCTTTTGTTGTTTTTGACCATTAAAAATAGCCACTACAGAGAGTATTCTCTGGTCATCCACTACAGTGGTCTTTCTCAGTCTACCGGGTCTTTTGACATAATTGAGTTCACCAGTTGTTTTTTTCTTGTTAATGATGAACCAGACTTGGGCATGCCCAGGGTTTTTGCAATGTTCCTGATTAATTGGTTGATTTTCTGAGCCTTATGACAGCCAGCTTAATTTGCATGTTGTCTTCCTCATGTTGTCATACCCCAACAACAATCTCCAAAGGCAATTGCAAAGTCTAGAATCAAGACTAGACATCAACAGCTCTCTTCTGCATTCACTAACGACACAAATGAATACACCTGCCTAATGAAACACATCTGTGAAGCCAATTCAACAAATACTTGTAGTACCTTAAAATGGGGGGACCATGTACAAAAGGTGCTGTCATTTCTAAACGGTTCATCTGATATGGATGAAAATACCCTCAAATTAAAGCTGACAGTCTGCACTGTATCCTTTCAAACTCAAAGTGCTAGAGTACAGAACCAAAATAACAAAAAGTGTCACTGTCCAATGAATTATGGTGCTCACTGTATAATTCACCACTTTTTGAGTCAGGAACGTTTTACAGGATTTACCCGGTAAGCATGTTGTTTAATCCAATGTGCAACCCCAACGTCAATATCATGTCAATATCAATCTCAGCCTTCTGAGCGGACAACAAATGAGATACGTGAAAATCAGCAAATATTTCCGAAATGCAAACGACCCTCTTGCACAGATTTAGGCATAAACACCTCCCCCTCATCAGATTCTAGAGACAAGAGCCACAACAGCACAGGGAATAACAGGCTTTACTCTTGGTACTTTCCTTTAGCAGTTTTAATGGACCTCATACTGTGCGACCAAACACCAATTCCACAGGACTGAACCCTAGAGATTCCTGTCACCTCTTGCACAGCAAACAACATCAAAGGAACCCCCTCATCCCAATCTCTCTCGAAATTCCAAAGAGTATGCATGCAGCATAGATTTCAAACTCTGATTAAATATCTTCAGAGCACCCCGTGACTCTGGGTGGTAAGCTCTCGAATAGCAATGTTGAATAGTAAGCTGCTTTAAAACCTGAGCAAAAGTTTGGGAAATGAAGTTTGACCCTTGACTGAATAGTCTTAGGAAGACCGAAGAATGAAAATAACTTAATTAATGCCTCTCATAGCAGGGATTGGATACAGAGGAGCTGGTGGAATTGTTTGATTCGGTTTGCCAGCCATCAGACATACATGACAAATCTTACAATGTTTTGCCACATGCGCTTTCAAACCAGGCCAAAAAAATGGTCTGGCTGTATTACCAAAAAAACGGACAAATGCCCAGCAAGGCAATGATCGTGAGCTAAGTGTAACCCAGACCAATGGAGCCTAGTAATAATGCACTTCTAGTGTTATAAAATGATAAATAGAATGACCCTTAAAAGAAATGAATAAGTACTACATACTAGACACTGAAGAGAAAAAACTATAATTTAAATAATTTAAGTTAATAAAGGGAAACTGGGACATGAATGTTGGACTGAATTGTGACATGTATAACCAAAATGGTGTTTCATGTGAGAAACTTGGAACCAAAATGGTGTTTCATGTGAGAAACTTGGGAAGGTGATTCGTGTATTTTATCTGACAGTGATAAGCCAATAAGAAAAGTAATCTTGTTGAGATTAGGCCAGTTAGAAAGTAGGACCCGCCTTTAGTTCGTTTTGAGAGAGAAGGCATGTCCAGGCATGTTCATTCTGTGAGAAGCCATGTTCAAGTATACTAGGCTACAGAAGTGAGTTTGCTCTGAAGACTAACAGCAAGATATCGAATTAGCTTTCAGTAATAGCTATCTAGTGAGGATTTTAATAGTACTATCCGAGTGTGAAACAAGTAGTAACGGCTACAGAATCTAACTGAGAATATTAGCTAAGAGAGCTAGCAACGTAGTGGCAACGTTCCTCCGTTTGCCCTTGGAAAAAGACGGAAAGTTTCTCCGCGACCGAATCACCCTTCCAAGTTTCCAATTGCTGTACATTCGAAAATTTCCCTTCGTGAGTTAGTACTTTAATTTTGACAATGTCTTTGGATGCCTATTGTTGTTGGTAAATGAGATGAGACAAGTCTTTTTAAAACTGGTTAACCTAACGTAGAGCTAGCTGGCTGCGCGGCTCATGGTTAGCGGCATTGCTCTTTGGTGTTGAGTGTCGGAGGTGTTCGGGTGTTTTCGTCACCGAGACTGCAGGCGGTTTCGGCGACTGATCTCGCAAGTGCATCTCTGTTGCCTGATATCTTGCAGATTGGAGTAATGACGGTAGCTGTGGGTTGCAGTTGTTTTGTGTCTTAATGATGATCATGTTAGCCAGTAGCCAGCATGACAATAGCGATGTGAAGCTAAGTTAGCTGACTCAAGCTAATGATACCGCTGGTTTAGTTAAGATGACAAAATCTTTGACATGGATTTCAACATTTTTATTTGAAGAATGTCACATATATATTGCAGTCATTTGCAATGGGATGTTAATTATTATTTTGGCTTTGTTTATGCAAGGCCGGGTTTTTTTGTTCCTGTTGGAGTCTATTTAATAGTCTGTTGAGTTCACTGGATCCTGGATATCGTCTGCACCCTGCTCGTCTTCACTGAAGGGACTGTGGCAGAATGTGGACTGGCGAGCCACCCAAGTCGACCACCTTTTGACCTGAGAGAGAGAGAGAAGTTGAACTGTGCTTTCTACAAAATTGGTAGGACAGTTTTATTTTCCCATCCCTACACACCAGTGGAACCAACGGAAAGTGGTTCAATAACCACGGATTGAACTGAGCGAATTGGATGGGGATTCATTTTGCAATATTCAAGGACTGAGTAGTTTCAAGGACTGAGCAATTTAATTCGCCACTCATAGGGAGTGTGCAGGTTCATTTATTTTGAATTATAAAGTACTGATGTGTTTGTGATGATATGACAGTTGGGTTTGATAGTCATGTAAATCAATATTTTATTTTCTTATTCGAATTGATATTTTATTTTAATATTCGAATTGATATTTTATTTTCATATCCAGAATTGAGTAATACTGCTGAATGGGTTTACGATCGAATTTCTTTCAAAATAAGAGTTCTGGTTTCAGTATAAGAGTTTTTGGTTTAAAACAAGATTCCTATTTGAATAATAAGTATATCCCTGACTCTACAAATTCGAAAAGTAATAATCTACACTATGTGGGTAAATAAGTAGGAGAGTCATACTTACATGTACTTGGTGACCTGAATTGTAACTGGCTAGACAAGACAACCAGGAAACCTCTTAAACAGCTCACAGATAGTCTGGAGTTTCAACAACTTTTAGATGGCCCAACTAGAATAACCGCATCCTCCCAGACACAGATAGACCAGATTTTTAGCAACAAACCTGAAAGAGTAGTCAAGACATATAATCTTATTACTGGTCTCTCTGATCACAACCTGACACTACTGTCCAGAAAACTGACTAATAAGCGTTTTAAACATCCCTTTAATCCAGTTGAGCAATTAAGGATCCCCCAAAAGGAAATGAACAATTTCGAAAGAGCAGTGCAGCAGACTGATTGGAATAACATCCTCACGGGGAATAGCGTAGAGGAAGTCTCCAAGGCACTTGCAACCAAACTACATAGTCTAGTCAATGAGTTCACTCAAAAAGTGAAAGGAAAGAAAAAAAACAACTCCCTCCCCTGGCTCAATTCTGAGATAGTTAACCTGATGAAGGAAAGAGACCTCGCATTGAAAAGAGCTTTGGAGAATAAGCCACAGCTAGTCAGTGACAGGCATAGGTTTACCTCCCTCCGTAACAAAGTAACCACAGCGATCAGAAAGGCTAAAGCTAATTTCTTTATTACAATCATTAAAGAGGCAAAGGGAAACACAAAACGGATCTGGGAACAAATCCAGAATGTCATGGGAACCAACCACAGGCCTAGGAAACAGATAGAGCTGAAACTGAATGACAACCTAACACAAGATCCAGCCCAAATAGCCGTAGCCTTTAATACGTATTTCATAGATTCTGTGAAAGAAATTGCACAGAATTTTACTCAAACAACCAACAATAATGTTGAAGTGGACGAAACCAAGCCCTCTTTCAGCATTCAGCCCATCTCGGCACACAAAACCCAAGCCATCATTACATCTCTTAAACTCTCAACAGCGAAGGATATCTATGGAATGGACACTACAATGCTGAAATCTCTAAAAGAACACCTAGTCCACCCCATCGCACAAACAATCAACCAATCAATACTAGAGGAAACAGTCCCTAGTGCCTGGAAAACTGCTATTGTATCTCCCATCTTCAAGTCAGGTGACCCCAAGATATTGGTAACTATAGACCCATCAGTATTTTACCTATTATCTCCAAGGTCACTGAGAAGTGGGTTACAGAGCAGCTTGTTCACTTTTTAAGCAGTAGCCCATTCCCCCTTCATCCAATGCAGTTTGGCTTCAGGACTCTTCACTCTACAGAAACGGCCAACTGCTACTTTTTAGAAAAGGTCAAAGCTATGGTTGATAGAGGAGGTGTTGTAGGTGCTGTGTTTTTAGATCTCCGCAAAGCCTTCGACACAGTCAATCACCAGGTCCTTATCACCAAGCTGTCTGCCTTCAACTTCTCCCCATCAGCACTTAAATGGTTGGAGTCATATCTCAGTGACAGAAATCAGCTAGTCCAGTTAAACAATCAGCGTTCACCTACCCTCATGTCATGCACCGGGGTACCACAAGGTTCCATACTTGGCCCACTTTTGTTTAGCCTATATATCAACGACCTACCATCCGTCTGCCCAGAAGTGCATGTACAAATGTACGCTGATGATACCGTCCTATATGTGCATGCCACGACCAAACACCTGGCAGCTGTCAAACTTAGCGCTGCTATGAAAAAGGTCACCAACTGGCTCAACAGCTCATGCCTCCAGCTCAATGTAAAGAAAACTGTAGGAATGTTCTTCTCCAAACAACACAGCAAGACCATGGCAAACATAACCATTTCAGGGCAAAACATTAGCATAGTTCCGACGTTTAAATATTTAGGGATCATCATTGATTCTAATCTGACTTTCAAAGAACACATCAAGAAAGTGTCCGGTAGGGTGAAGTTTGGCCTGGCAAACTTCAGGTACATCAGGAGTTCACTGACCATGAGTGCTGCCAGACTATATATGGATGCGTCAATTATGTCGCACCTCACACATTGTCTGACAAGCTGGGGCCATACACACACCACTTCCCTAAAGCCACTAGCCACCCTATACAAGCGGACCCTTAAGGTCCTGGATCAAAAGCCTAACAGCACACACTACTGTACCATTTTAGATAAATGTAAATACCTTAGCTGGGAAGACACCATCAAATACAAAAACATCTGTCTTATCCATAAAATCCTTCACAACAAAGCCCCTCCCCCACTTAACTCTTTCATAAACCAGCGTGATCACAGCACACGGCCCACCAGAAGCACCTCTCGTGGCGACTTCATAGATCCATTCAGGAAAAGCACCTTCAGTAAACAATCCTTCTCAGTGATAGCAATAGAAAACTGGAACTCACTACCCAACCAACTCAAAGACACACACACCTACTCCACCTTCACAACACACCTTAAAGCCTGGCTGACCGAGAACTATACCTGTCCTCATTAATCCCTCTCTGTGCTGCCTCTCCATCTTACCTGTTTTGTTTAATGTATTACTGTTTGTAAGTGCTTAATGTGGTGTGGCCTGTTAACGTCCTGTGGTTTATTTGTCAAGTGTGATGTTGTTGTGCCTTGTCTTGGCCACGTGCCCTTAGGGTATCGAAATGTATTATTTTAATCAATGATTTTACTTTTTACTTGTTACTTTACTTTTTAGGATGCTTTTTAACAACTGGCCGGGGACTACAGCTGAAAATTAACCGACTAGGTTAATGCTGCCTTTTTTTACTGTATTTTATATGGTTCATGTATCTGGAATGTCCTCGAAATAATAAACTAATAAACTAAACTAAACTAAACTACCTGTGATTGAAGTAAAGTCTTGGATTGTCTTGTAAACAAAGAAAAGGGTATCGATTATTGTCATTTGGAAATCAGTAAGCTTCTCATTTAATCACTCTACATTCTTACATGTCTGTTATTGTTGTGTGCATAGTTTTTCTACTTTTCTCAAATATAAATACATTAAAGGGTAAAAGAGGAACAATTCACTTACCTCTAAACCATAGCTTATGTCTCCGTGTGAGTTAATTCTTGTTGTGCTTGACCATCTCTCTCTTTGGGCGAGTCTGTTATCTGGTCCATACCCTAATTCAGTATTAGCATTCTAGTAGCAGTGTTCCTTAGGACACTGGTTACATAAGGACAATATCTCAGGGCGATAAACGGATGATTAATTGATGATAAATTAATATCACTCCCAACGTCAGAGCTTTCACAAATTATCTTGGCCAAAGCACAAGTAAAAGCACAAATGGGAAAAACCTCAGGCTATTCACGCGCAAGCGTGAGATTCTTTCTCCTTAATATCACTACGACGTATTGACAACTTGTCCCCGAACACATTCTTATGAGTAAGGACATCGGCAAGCACAGCGGCCTGTAAAATCAAGCTTACCTTTTGTTCATTTAAGTAAATTACTACACGCTCAGGCAGACCATTTTTTTATTTGTCCAAAAAGATCAGTTCTCTGATTTGATCAAGTTTCTGCACTCCTTGAGAAACACACCACCGGTCAAACAGGCTCTCTTTCTCCCAAGCAAATTCCACAAGTTTCTCTGTCGGACTTTCAATACTGTCTGAACTTTTGGCGATGAGCCTCTGGTACCAAATTGTACGCTCACAAAATATAAGCTTTCACTACCTCATTCATAATCCAAACTATGTTCTACCGATAGTGACGAATACGCATCTTGGGTAAGTCAAAAGACTGCTCTTTCTTGCCAGCAGCTCTTATAAACTCAATATTCAGTTATTTTAAGTGCAATGCCTTATGCATCTCCAATTTCTTCTTTTTTAACTGTTGCGAATGTCTTTGCATATCTAACTCCTTAAAATGTTTTTGCATATCGAATTCCTTAATTTTTTGCATGTATATTTATAATATAATATAATTCCTTCTCTTTAAAATCTAGACGTTTCATCTCTAGTTGAAACTGGTGACTAGCAACGTCAGTAGTCTCCATAGCCAACGTTTCTGTATCGCCAGCTGCTTTAATCCCCCAAATAACTGGCTGCTCCATTAACACGTCAACGTGAAGGACCGGACAAGGACCCAAGCGCAGACCAGGATAAGGCAGGGAAGGAACGTTTATTGATCAGTCCAAAATTCAAAGCCGGTAATCAGAGTCAGAAGGTACAAGAACAAAATCCAAAAAGAGAAGTCAAGGGCAGTCCAATGATCAAAACCAAATAAACAGATAGGCAAACAAAACAGAATCGGCAGGCAAAAACTTGGGAGTCAAACAAAAGGGGTGTCTCAGAAATCACAAAAAACTCAGGCTTACAAACAATCGGCACTGGGGAATTTTATCAACATTCTGACATCAAACAAGTGCAAGGAACTTAAATACAAACGAGGAAAATAACACAAGAGGAATCAGATGTGACTGGGAGGGGAGAAGGGCAAGAACACAGGTGAGAACAATTAGGATCACTAATACAATAACAAGGGGAGACAAAAGACACGGACTGGGAAGCACACAGACACAATGAAAATAAACGACCTGGAAGAGCAGGTAGACACGTGCACAGTTCAGAGGGGAGGAGCGCATAGGTAGAAAACGCGTGCAGAAACACACATGGATAGGAGAACGAAAGAGAGAATGACAGTCGTAGAGGGAAACGCAAGATAATTAGTAATTAGTAAATGTTAGTGTGGAGGACGTCGGTCTCGGCCACATGGGAGTGGCATGGTTGCCTGTCTTGTTCCATGTGGTAGAGGCCTTTGGAGCAGTGAGACTTTCCGGGGGCAGGTTTGGCACTCTCCCAGGGTGTGAGAGTGAACTGTCGCCCGGAAGGGAGCTCCAAAGGCCTTAATTGGTTTAATTATTCTTTGATTATTTAATTGGTGTCAATCAGTCAATTGATATAGAAGTCAATTGACTGATTGGGTGTCTGAGTGAGAATGTGAGTTGTGATTGTGATTGGGTGATTGCCTCACGAGTCCCACCTGAGCCAGGCAGAAACTAAGCCTATTTAAGAGCAGGTGGGGCGAGTGGGGAATCAGTCAGTCTTGTCTTGATGTGTGTGTGAGTGCGCGTGCACGATTAATGTGGAATGTGGAATGTGGAATGTGGAATGTGGAATGTGGAATGTGGAATGTGGAATGTGGAATGTGGAATGTGGAATGTGGAATGTGGAATGTGGGATGTGGGATGTTGGATGTTGGATGTTGGATGTTGGATGTTGGATGTTGGATGTTGGATGTTGGATGTGTGCGTTTGTCGAAAGTGACTGAGTAGAGTGCTTCCTGTGTGAGTGAGGGAGAGGGGGTGCGCTTTAGGTGTCCGCCTCTCTCCCTCGGTGTGATTATGGAGGAGCGGGAGGGTGCCCTGGAAGAGGGTCCGCCTCTCGCCCTCGGTTTTAGTGGAAAAGAGCAAGCCCAAGAACTCACCGGAAGAGTGGAGTATCTTGAGAGCCGGTTGCCAGCACTCTCACATCCTGGGAGTGGCGAGTGTCTCTGGATGAATGAGTAAGAGAACTCGAACTGGAAAAGTTTGAGTGTCAGTTCGAGTGTCTCAGTATGAATGGGTGGGAAGCACTTGAAAGGTCACTGGATATGTGTGTGCCTGAGGAGCTTCCAGGGGAACTCTGGAGGAAGCGGCGCGGTGTCCCGTAAGTTTGGTTATTTTAACTTGTTATTTTCGTTTGTTTTTACCCGAAAGCTTCGCGGCGAGTAGGGTGAAGATTTTGTCTGTGTTTGTGTTGGTCTTTGTTATATGTTAACCTGCTACTCCCACTGTCTCTCTCCCATGTCTGGGGGGAGAGACAGAAAACCCAATAAATAAAATCCGGTCCGTAGACCGACAAACTCCACTTCGTGTCTCCTGGCTGTTCTGTTCCCATTCAGGGTTTGTCACGCGGCGTGTGACAGTTAGTAACGTAATCAAAATCCCTAACGTTAATAGATTAGTTGGTTAGTACTTTAACACATAACTAATATGTACAGATAGATAGAAAGAAAGAAAGAAGGAAGTAAACAAGATAGGAAATAAGGCAGAAACCCGTATAGCCGAAATCACCCGAATAGTGAAACAACAAAGACAAGGAGTGGATTACCGAATAACAAGGAACACAGACAGATGGGGAAACTGACGTGAATGATGAGCGAATACTGAGAAAATAATCAAATACAAAAACAAGCAGAACAGAAAATAGCAAAACATAACAATCAACGATCGTTTTTTTTATTACTTCCTTAGTAACTGAGCGATTTACCTTAATGTTATAATATTCCGAAATAAGCAACAAGTCTGCTTTCTTACAACTGTTCAACTGTTCCATAGTCGGACAAAACGGGACACGACAACAAATATTCCATAGTATAATGTATATATAGTGAAAAAAGCCTCTTTTAAAAATGTAGCTCCGCTCCTTATAATCTTCAGACATGAGCGTGGCCAGACGAGGTCGAAGAGAGTGCAGCTAAGAACAGCCCAATCACCGACAGAGTGATCATCCGTCCACAGCATGCTCCATTTAGCAATCAAGCACCTGCCATTTAACAATCTTGGAGAGGTCCAATTTTGGCCAGTCCATAAGACCATCTTCCAGTCTTCAGTAGTCCACTGGCAGTGCTTCATGGCCCAGGCAAGCCTCTTTTTCTTATTTTGCCATCTTAGCAATGGCTTTCTTATTGCCACTCGACCTGTCAAACCTACAGGTCGAAGTCTTCTCTTCACAATTGAAACTGAGACTTCCTTACTTCGGCCAGTGTTAAGCTGTGCTTGAAGCTGTTGTCCTGTGAGATGCCTATCACTCAAACGGTTGATTCTCAGAAATCAGCCAAACCTGTCACATTCCCTTTGTTCCTGTCTCGTTTTTCTTTTGTCTTGTTTCTCCCTTGTGATTGTTTGTGATAATTGTTTTATTATTTTTCCATCATTCAATTATCATCCCTCATTACTACTCATTATGTTCACCTGTTGCCAATTCCGTCGTCCGTTCCGGCACACCAGCTTCCCATCAAGATCATCAGCCCTGCAGTATATCTACCCCGGTTTTCCAGTCATTCATCGTCAGATCGTTGTTTTCCCTTCTCGGTAGAAACTGACTTCAGAAAGCCTTATCCTATACTCTGTGTTTACTGTTCTTGTGTGTTGAGTTATATGTATGTTTACCCTTGTTTCTGTTGTCTCCCTTTGTGTTCAGGTTCGTTCCTCATCTGTCTGCCAGCTCTGTCCGTCCTGCCAGCCCCGCCTGCCTGCACGCTTAGCTTGCCCTCCGGTTCCCTCATCCTGTCTGCCCTCCTGTGCATCCCTTCCATTGTCCAGCTCATTGTCTTCCACTACCTCTGTCATTACTATTATTATTAAATCATCACTCTCCATTCCACCTTGTCTGTGTCTGCATTTGGGTCCGTTCCTGTTGACATAACAAAACCTCTCCCTGTCAGAGTTTCCTCCAGTTTCCAAGTGCCTTTTGATGGTGTAGGAAACTACTCACTGCCAAAAAATGTACATTATTGTTTTTGGTAACCGAAACTTTTTATTTTTATTTTATTTTTTTTATTTTTTTTTTAAACCTCTGGCAGTTTACCGCTTACCTTTGTACCATTTCAGGTTATGCACTGGACTTAAATTTCTGTAAAAACTGGAAAATGGGAGGCCTCCTGCGTGGTCTAGTGGTTTCAACATCCGACACTGGCCACAGCAACCGGGGTTCGATTCCCCGTTGTGCCAGAGTCGCTCTGGTCGGGAGTGCCATCAGGGCGGCAATTGGCTGTCCACCCCATGGAGGGGGGAGGGGTGAAATAATAATAAAAAAACGGGAAAATGGGGGTGTTCTAAAACTGACTGGTTTGTGTGTGTGTGTGTGTGTGTGTGTGTGTGTACACACACACACACGCATGCATACAGTACCATGCAAAAGGATCAACAAATTGTTGGCTCATGGACATTTGTACCTCATCTCAGCTTTTGAACTCTGTAGCTCTTTAAAAGTTGGCATTGGCCTCGTGGTGGTTTCCTTAACCTGGCTACTCAGTTTTGAGTATGTATGCATTTCATTTTATATTCATTATCCTGAATATGCAAATCATTTCACCATATATCCTGTTCTGACAGGACAGAATTTAATTAGTCTTTCAAACCCCACAGATATTTGTCTGTTGTAAAATGTGTTTTTAAGCTCTTTGAACTTAGTGACAGCTTAGTTGCCACTACAGTAGGGGTTTAGAAGTGTCCAGTGAATCACTTAAAAAATATATTGACTAGTCATGAATATGCAAATCATTTTAACATGCTCTGATAGGGCAGAATTCCATCAGTGTTTAAAAATCCCACAGATATTTTTCAGTCTATTGCAAAAGGTGTTTTGAAGCACTTTCTATGCTGATTAAGAAGCCAACCAAAATTATCATTAGTAAAAATAAAATCAAGAAATGTTTTAAGTATTCAGTGGGTTTACATTCTGGTTTTAGGAATTTGCCTGTACCTTGCAAATGCGACACATCCATCTCTTTCTCCTCCACCTTAACCTTGCCCCCCTCGAATCTGCATCCAAGAAGACACGTCCCCATGAAGGTGCCCAGGTCAGTGTACCCTGCCTCATGGGGCGTGACCTCAAACCAGGTGCCTAAAACAGGGGAGACAGTTCTACAGATGGCTACTGCTGCACTGGCTCAGGGAGCAACAAGGACAAGAAGCAAACATTTTTCATTTAGTTCCAGACAATCATGGCATACAGTGGCAATTTTACCGTGGGCGCAGGGGGTGCATTTGCACCCCCTACTGTTGGGATGAAAATATTACAATTTTCAAATCAATGTCAAAAAACATTTAAAAGAAAATGATTTTTGAACATTGCACCCCCTGTTTTAAAACCCTCAAATCGCCACTGATGGCATATGTTCATATTTTGAACTTGTGCTGTACATCTGCCCCACCATGTGCAGTAAACAGGATTTAACAGAAACATATTGCAAATATCCTATGGTCTTATGCTGTTTAAAAATAATTTGATAGTAGTATGCAATACAGTCAGCTGTAATAAAAGGAAAGTCAGTTGAGTGGGCAGAAATACTGTGAAGCAACCACTCCACTCCACTACCACTGAATTCTGTACATCTACCCAATTGTCATCACCACTGCCTACTTGCTCAACACTTCTTGTATATTGTGGCAGCCCAAAGGGCTACACAACAAAATGGCTGCCTGGCCTACAACACATGGGAGCCAGGAAACACTACATTTCCCAGCAGGCCACAGTCACACCTGAGCCAAGTGAAGGCAACGGGACTAATGACCAGCTGAAGGCCATTTCAAGGCCTATTTAAAGGGCTGAATCCCATTACACTGGGAGAGGAGTAGGAACGTGTTTGGGAAGGAGTTGCTGTGTTTGTTTTGGAGAGTGAATACCTGTGAAGTCTTTTGACCAGCCAGGATTTGTAAAGAGTGTTGGAGTGTGTTTTTGTGTGTGTATGGAATTGGATTGTTTTGGATTTTGACTACGGACTGGATTGCGGAACTGACTTGGATAACGGAATTGGATTGGACATTGACAACGATAAGGATTGCGGACTTTGTGTGTGTTTGTATTCCCCTGAAGACCCCACCCTTTGTTTTGTGTTTGTCAGTATTAGAAATAAATCATTGTTTTGTGTTTGAATATTGCCTCCTCTGGGTTCTTGAACTTGCCTACGCCGTCTGCAAGGTCTGTGAGTGTCGCCCAACTCCTGGGGACACCACAATATGTATCCCTGCTTACTCCTCATTTAAATAATGTTTACTAACCTTTTCCTTCCCAGTGTTATAGGTATGGTATGCAGTTGCCTACAACGATGTCTATCGCTGTATTACTGCACTGATCACTTGCGCGAACTATGATTGTTCCTACCATGTATTAATGCACATCTTGTAAGTCGCTCTGGATAAGAGCATCTGCTAAATGCTTAAAATGTAAATGTAAAATGTAAATGCAACCAAAACTGCCTGCATTGCAGATTCATTCCATTCTGTCTCACATTCAAGCCACAAGACCTTTGGGGCACAATGGACACTGCCTTACATTGAAGGACCTTATAACATTAAAGATTATTCACACAGACATTTTTATTCTGATTCTCATATGTGGTGTACAAAATGCAGTTTTTCTGTATCACAGCTCCTTACTGTGACCCTCTTGTTGGTGTCGAACACCAGCGCAACATCAGTAATATGCATGCCACGGTCCTTATTGATTGCATTGTAAACTGGATATTGGTTTGTTGCACAACTCCAGGACTCCAAATGCTGCCCCTGATCAGGGCTAATGGTCAGTGCCGATCTTGCAGAGACGGGTTTTGACCCACGTCCCTGATTGGCAGCTCACACTCATACAGGACCAGCCAAATACGGGTGCGTTAGACCGCTACGCTCTCCGCCAGCCCCTATGAATGCTTATCTGACTGATTTTATATGGCGGTTCAGTAATGAATGCTTATCTGACAGATCTGATTCAATTATTTGCTGGCAAGTAATCAGCACCAGTGGAAGTGTTTTGCTGTGCTATTCCATTAAAAAGCAACATGGGTTGCTATGACACAATAAAACCAAGATAAATAATTTGTTTGGATGCACCAAGTAGGCATTTTACTTTGTGTGTATTAGTTGCCCAGGGTTTATTTTCTGGCTTACACATTTCTTGAGAAAACCAAGTAAGTCCTTCCTGGAGAGTCTCTTACTTTGCATCCCATTCTGATTTGTTTTCTCCAACAGGAGGTCTTTCATTATTGCATAGTCAGCAGCGGGTGGCATCACGTGTTTTGGGGGGAGAGTGCGTGCTCATCTGTGTTGTCCTGAATTGACTGTGATGAGCATGAACATATACAAATTGGTCATTCTATATTGGGAGAATATAGGGGTGGAATTGTTTTTTAAATCACTCCTTTGCACTTCACAATCCACCAGCTAACACTTAATCTGTAGCTTGTGCAAGCAGACTGTGAGTGCCCGATGGACCAGAGGGAGTCGTGGGGTGTAATTCAGACAAGACATCCCACCGACTGAAAGTCCTACCTTCCCAGGCAAGGCTACGAACAATTATGCGTCACCCTGTGGGGCTGCTGGCCACACGTTGGCACACACTGGATTCAATACTAGATCATGGGGCCCATCCATGCATTAGAAGAGCACCTTAATTAACAGGATGAGCCATCCAGCAGCCCCATATTACCATGTTTGAGTGAACATAGATTACATTTTTCATGCCTTCACGACACATTTCCCACTGGCCTGATTTTGCGATTGATCAAGAAACACAAACCTTAAAACTGTGGAAAAAGATGTTCAGAACATTACCTTTGTGGAGGAAGACATTTTGTATCAAGGGATGCTAGACTACATCCACAGGGGATGTAGACACTAATTAACTCAGTGTGACACTGCAGTTCGGAGTGGTCCAGTCAGAGACAAAAAGGCTTTTCGCGCCACAACTTCAAAGGAACATTGTTCTTTTGTAACGTTTCCCCCATGGCAGGAAACCTCCTTCCCATTGGTTTAAGACCCTTGGAAGGCTGTAACAACCTGTTATATCTTCATGTTAGCCCATAGCTTCATTTACCTGTAAGTTAACGCCCTGTTACTTCCCCCTTGTGATTGTTCCCTCCCCTTCCATTGTGTTGGATATAAATATCCATTTGAATTTGAAGGCGGGAGATTCGCTGTCCTGTGTGACACGGGTCTCTGTGCAGCTGCTCGTAATTAAAGCTTTAATACTGTTTAAAGAAATTCTCTCTGATCCTGCTGAGTTTTAATTTCCACGACACCTTTGACCTTATCTCTGGATAAGCATCTACTGTATCACCTGCAATGATAGAGAAATAAAATAAACAATTAGTTTAAGTAGGCTCAAAACAGACTGTTATAAAATAATGATATGATTCAAATACATCCTAATTACAGAAATCTGGGCCCGTATTCACAAAGCATTTTATCTTACCACTAGGAGTACTTCTAAATCGCACTAAAACCTTTTAGTTAGGAGTCCCACCTTAAAACCTATTCACAAAGCTGCAAAGTCATACTCATACTGAGGAATTCCTAGCTAAGAGTGAGGGCGGGGTTGACGTCGTTGCTAGGGATGCATTGTTTGCGTTGTTTCTCATGAACGAGCTTACTCAGAATGCCCACAGTGATTGGCTGATATAGGGGATGGGTCATCATAGAGAAATCGTTTTTCTGCCGCTGTTTTTACAGTAACAATTCCCTAAATCTCGATGCAGGATTACAGTGAAGAGATAGACAACCATGTATGTTTTGGTTTGCTTTGTTTTTCATACTAAATGCCTTTCTGGGAGGCATGTTTTTAGAAACGCGACCGAATTAAATAGAATTGAAACATTAGCGATCTTTCATTTTTTTATTAAATTAATTCAGGCATAAGACCACCCTAGTTAGATCGCCTAAGGCGTACTGAATCTAAAAATGTATTTTGTGAAATTTTTCGAATAAAGATTTAGTGAATTATCATTCATTCAATTCCTTGAGAATAGTTCCTGGCAATTTTTGGTGGAAACGCGCCTTTGGTCCCGTTATTATTTTTTTTGCTGATCCGACAAATGATCCGATGCACCCCTATTATATTCTAATAAAGATTCTAAAATACAAATGTAGGCTACGTGTCACTGATTTAACATGAAACCAAGAATACTGACTAGTCAATTGGTTACATGTCTGCATCTCGTAAACAATCAGCGGGTATTGTGGGAATTTATTAGTATGTTTTTATTTCTGACCTGACTGTGAATAATGTGCAGAGCTCATGTTATCCATTGTATTTTAGTAAGGGGCAAACTAGCTCGGGGGCCATGTTTCTGTTATTGAGTTCTTGCACCTGTTTATCAGCAAGGTTAAGATAAGACCGAAGACAGAGCTCATTGTCTCCATAAACAGATGTTGTTAATTGGACAGTCTGACCTGATAGAAAGTCAGGCTGACGTAAGTGGCTTAAACAGATGACGTATGTTATTTGCTGATTGGCCTGATAAAAAGGCAGGCTGACGTAAGTGGCTTGCGATTGGAGGACCTGGAAAACGTCAGCCAATCAGCAGAGACCTGATTTTGAGTTAAAGAAGAGTTTGAGCGCTCCCCGGAAGACAGCTGGACAAATCAATTGAGATTTGTGTAGTCGCTTCTGATTCCTGTTACCTTTTACTTGTCTCTTTAATAAATTCTGAGTTAAGAATTATTGGGTCTTAGCATTTTGCCTCCTCAAACGCCTCCTTTGATACACGACCTAACAGTATCTATATATAATATATATAATATTATATGTATAATACCCTCGCGATTGAGGCGGTACCTTTTTATGAGCTCTGTATCATTCAATATCTCCAGTGTTGACACGATTGCGACAACGATTGCCGGCCGCAGCAGATTTTCGGATCGCCGTGAGTAGGTCTTTAGCGACTTAGAAGTCCTCTTGGCTGCTTTTAACTTCTCCTGGACTTAGGAGCTGTTTTTAGCTCTCAAACCCTTTGTGAAATACTCTTATCCCAAAAATTTAGGACTCCTAAATTTATGAGTGACACGCCCATTATTTTTCGGACTTGCTCCTAAATTGCGCAGTTAGGACCAACTTTTACCCTTAAAATGCTTTGTGAATACGGGCCCTGAATCTTGGGAAACCCAGTTTTATAATCAGTTATTACACAATGATAATATTTCATTTTTTCATTTTTTTATCTCAACTTCCAAGATTAATAGAGTGCCACATATAAATTAAATCCCACATGCTTTTCCCTATATGAGTACTGTTTATGCAGCATGGCAGTTTTTAAATAGTTATTTTCACTTCATGGTTCTGTCTCTCTCTCTCTCTCTCTCTAACTCAGAGGTTGCAGGTTCAATTCCCAGGTGGGGCACTGCTGTTGTACCCTTGCTTCAGTAAAATATCCAGCTGTATAAATGGATTGTATGTATAGAAAATGTGTACGTCCAGAGACTGTGTAAGTCCATTTCTGAAGCTCAATAATGTTTCCCTCTATTTCCCTGCAGAAATAAGTGCACAATCTGAACTCTTTAAGCACATTAAAAAATAAAAGGCCAGGTGAACTGTGCCATTGGTTTAAAAAAACAAATCTAAACAGATATTCAGATATACTTACTGCAGTGAATGTAATGTTCCCTGTATATTCTCCAACCATTTATGAATACCTTTGTCTGCATCTGGCACAACCTGTACAGATGATGATAATAATATCAATAAAACAATAATAACTATATACATTCTCATTTAAATTGTCAAACAATTGTTTTGTTAGTAAATTGGGTCCTAATGAAATTGTTGCTATACTGTATATAATCTGAAACCACTAACTGGCTATTACTAGTATTATTAATAATATAAATAATAAATATAAATCCAGCAAAAGTATTTAGCTGAATGTGCAAGGATACCAGTTCAATTATAAGGATATAACCAAACACTCTTGCTTGGTTTTACTCCTACATTTAATAAACATACAGTAGTTGCCTATATTTTAAAAGCAGTTTTTGTTTCCTGAGATACCATGTGGGCCCACTCTTTATGTTTATTGATCCAATAATTCCCATTTCTTTCAGGAGGGTAGGTGCTATTGCCCTGGTAAAAAGGTTTTCTCCCACAGATAAGCTGTGGCTGAGATACATACTGTCGATGTGTGAAGGCAAGAAAAGGCCAGAGACACTCATATGTCCATTAGCAATCAGGCACTGGAGCACCCTGCAGTGATATTTCAGCAGTGGTATTTTGTTCATAGGAAGCACTGGGGCAATGCATTAAC